>VZTO01000085.1:140900-171454 GCA_013400615.1 Syrrhaptes paradoxus
ATTTAATCAACTTTTCTTTACACTTTTTTTTTTTTTCTTATAACGTAAGGGATAGTAACTATCACTTTTCTCACTACTATACAATGCACTTCTCCAGGCAGAGGAGAAACACCTGGCTCTAGATAATATAAGAACCCTAAAATATTCTTGGTAATATGCATGTTATATACAACACATGTGATGTACAAAATTTTAATTGATATTTGTTCAAAACAATCTCAATAATGTATTTTTGGCTCTGTTTTTACATTGTAAGTTAAATTAATGCCACTGACATTTTGCTTCAGTTTTCTAATATGGCTTCATTCTTCCCATCTCACTCAGATTGGATGAAAGAAATGCATGTTGAAAATGAGTTTGAATTCATACTCTCTCATAGGAAAATAACTGTATGCTATAAAAACTCTTGAAAGCATACTGCTACAAACAAATCTTATAGATCCTTTTGGTATTTAACAATTTATTATCTGAATAGTCAATCTGGTCAATTTGCTTCCGTGCACACAGAGACCTTCCTGTGACCATTAGTTACAAATCTGTAACAGACCTGTCCCATTGATACTGTAAGACAGAAAGGTTGCACAAGGATGAGTAAAGGTGTCTCCAAACCTTGTTTAACTGTTTTAAATATGGATTGAGACTAACAGCAAATTATATTTAGATGTAAAAACAAGAAAATAACACATACTTCTGAAAAAAAAAACCAACCCTAAACTGAAAAACAGAATGAGAGACATTGAACTACAAGCTAAAGAACAGTCAAAATAATCGAAACCTTGAAACATCACCTTGATAAAAACATAAATTATTTTAATTTCATACCAGATGCAGGATGATATTTCAACTATGCATTAGGATCAACAGGTGAGTCAGGAGGGAAATGTCATATATGTATCATCATTCAACATATAATGCATATAATGGCTCAGCAAATGTCACAGATTTATCTGGTTGCAATCAGTAATCACTATATCCTTATGTCTTGGATGCTTTTACCTAGGGCCCAATACAAAGATCAACTCACCTGAAAGAATGGCATGAATTTATTAATTTTGGGTGGTGGGTTGTTGTGGAGGTAGAACAGGCCTTGTAGCAAGTTTAAAGTCCTGTCATTCTAAAGAAGGATGAGATTTACAGCAAAAAAAAGAGTCTAAAAAGCTTTCAGGCACCCAATCCTTACTTTAGGTCTAGAGGAGAGCTTGTTTGTTCCACAGCTTGTCTTTTGTTAATTATTATTCTCCAGCTACATCTGCTCATCTAAGAAAACTGCCTCTCACTACAAACCCCACCTTGCCTATGCCCTCAGACCATCAGAGCTACAAACACACTCCATTTCACAGCTCAGTACTTGTATTCAGTTCCCACATTTACCACAATGCTTTGACTCCAAACAAGTATTTTAGTTGAAGTAGCAACTAACTTTCCTTACAGAGCAAATAAAAATCAGTTGGTTTAAAAGAGAAGCCCCGATGTATCTTAGAAATACAGCATAGCAGGCATCACACACTGATCATCATGATACTGAGACAAAGGTTACTCCTGAAAATGTTACCAGGAAAAAGACATATTCTTCTTGTCCACCAAAAAATGTGGTTTTTTGCCTCAGGAAAAGCAAACAGGCATTATGTTGTACAGAGCCATCCCCTCAGCCATGCTACTGAGATTGTGGTTGAAACTTGTAGTTTCCCATCTCTTTCTTGCACCGAACCAAAACCTTTGCAGGCAACAAGGTGGGAAGTCCAGGCCTGTGGCAGCCCCCAGCCTGCTGCTGTCTTTCGAACCCATGCCTCTTGCTTTTCCAAGTGTCTGAGCCTCCCGGGAACTTTGTCTGCAAGTTGCTGATACCAAGGCATCACCAGCACTTCATCTTCTTTGTCTCCTCCAGTAGTCTGATTAGTGCACTGAGATCCCTCATAAGTTTTGACTCTTACAGAAAGGATTGGTATTACAAACTGTAGCTTCCTTTCTCTTCCTGTTTCCCTCCATCATCTCCTCTCTCTAGCAGCAACATGGAGCAGGTAGGAGGAAAAGGGAATTTTCAGGCCACCACACCTGACAAAACAACATTTACAAGCATGTTACTTTTCTGGTGCAGGACTGGGATTTGTAGTAGTTTTGCCACTCCCTCTTCTGCCCGCCAGCTCCTGTTAATCAGACATAAAGCGTGTTACTCAATAGACCCATCTCACTCAAGGACCTTGTTGATCAAAGCTGCCACTGACTATAGGAGAGGAAATGCACCAGGCTGAAGAGGCTGAAGCCCAGGGCTGAGGTTTGGCAAGGCAGCCTTGGTTACTGTTTGTACGTCCTGCCTCGGCAGAGTAGGGAAAGCACTAAGCAGCTGAAAAGCTAGGATATACATCCTCTCACTCAGTAACAAAGCACTACCTGTCCTCTTTTTTTAGTAAAATAACTTGGTTTTGCCAAACTCAGTGTTCCCAAAGTCTGCAGGAAGACTGGAAGTGGGGAGAAGGACCTGGGAAAGGCAACAGCTTGTTGAGATACACTTCAGATGAGGCAGGATGTCTGAACTTAAATTTGACAATTCTTTTAACTTTGGTTTTTGAAACGCTGTGAATACGAAATGTACTCAAGCAACTGCAGGGTTTAAGTCAACAATGCTTTTGGTGAAAATGCTCTGAACTTCAGAAAAGATATTCATAGAGCAATTCTGCCTAGGCAAGGTCTAGGCAGCCTAGGCAGCAACTCTTTGTGTAGCTTCAACACAACACACAGTACTTTTCCCACCTGGGAGTGGAGTCCAAAAGGAGTATCTGATGAAAACAGGAAGAAAAAGGAGGGCTGAATATCTGCCACTGCACTGATATGCACTTTTTCCACGGGAAGGTTCCTGGATCTCTCTTTTCAGAATATTCTAGATCATTCTTTGTGTGAGTCTTTACACAGATAGCCTGGTGACATGGAAAAGACATCCTAACAACTTCTTGACAGCTTGCATTGCCAGGCAGCACATGGCAAACGTAAGCTTTTTTAACAGCAAATCAAACTGACAAATGCTTCTCTGGCATGAACACCTGAGCCACCAGTCAAGCCCAGAAATAGATATTATTGCTAGGTTGAGAATGCTGTTACCTGATTTGTGTATGGAAACATGTGCTGAAGGAAAGCAAAAGCAGAAGTTCTGGACATACCTGCCTGGCTAAACAGTTGCACAGAGTCTGGAAAAGCTGAATGTGATATTTGCTTCCTTTCCAATAAGTAAGTTATTTGACATAGACACACATTACTCCTTTCTAAGCTGCACGCTGTTCAATTAACTAGGCTCAGATAAATACCAGTGTAGAGTTATCTTGATGTCTTGTAAAATTAGCTACTGCGCAGTCTGCAGCAGGAACCACATGCTGATTTCCAAATCTGTCCAAGAGTATTTTCTGCTTTGCAGATGGTCATACTGGGGAGTCATTTTCTCGCCACACAACATGTTGTGTTATTATGAATATAATTTCAGCCTGCAAATGTATCCAGTGAAAAATTACCAATATGCATTTTCCGAGGCTGACCTGTTCTGCTTTAAGGTGACTTGACATCTCTCTGAGAGAGAAAGAAAGACATTTTACATTGCCATTTTGTTCCATTAAAAAGGCTAATGCCTTGATATTTTTCATAGCTTTAGTTATATTTTACTCTTACTGTCATATAAAGTAGCACACTCAGGAAGCTCAAATATGTTCTTCTATGAAACACCATCACATGAAAATACCCTCTCTACTTCTGGTTTCAGTTTTTGTCTGTGATGCTAGGTTTTGTTGTTGCTGGTTTTAATTAATATGATTTACTTGATTAAAAACCAGAATTCTGGAACTTTTATTTCAGGAAAATGACAGGAACATACAAGTTGCACAGATTTTCTCAACATATTTGGAAAAAGTATAGCCATCTCAAATATTGAGATGAGAAACTATGATTAGTTCTTAGGCTGAAATGTTTCAGATTGCAAGATTTAAAAACTTCCAATATCCTCTTCTTGATATCTTCTTGTATCCTACTGTTACCAAGTTTATCTTTGCCACCTCCAAAGCACAGGGCTTCACAGGTTAAAAAAACAGACATTAAAAGATGGACTTTTTAAATGAAAGCACGACATCTAGGAGAATTATACAGAAGGGTCCTGGTTATTTCTTAGCAGTATTATATTCCTGCCATTTAAAAAATAATTTATAAATCATTACCAAGTGTTGTACCAGTATTTGCTAAAGAGAAACAAAGCTTATAACAAATATAATAATAACTTGCTTCTGAAAAAGAAAAAAACAGAGACCAAAAATACATTTTTAGAAATCTGTTTAATATTTGAAATATTATTTTTCCATTTGCAAAACAGGCACAATAAGCATGTGCTGTCTGAGGTAGCACAGGGGACTTTCACAGGCTCTGAAGACTAAACCAGTATATTACTCTTTACAAAACTTTAAATGCCAACTGGCAAATTGACCATGTCTAGAAGATGTAAGGCTGGAGAAATAGCTAAGGAAAACAGAACAGAGAGTATGTATAGGAAGGGCAGGCTAACTCTGTGGTATGGATGCGCCTACTGCCACAAATCCAGAGTACCATGCCAGGAGTGCAGGAGAGCCACCCCAGAAAGTGGTGCAGAGGCCAACCAATGCCATTTGTCACAGCAGACTGACCAAAGTGAAGCCTGTCCTGACTGCACAAGTGATGGAGAGCCTGGATTAAAAGGTTTGTGGAATAAGGCAACATCAGCAGATGTGGCACATGAACTGTTGTCACTCGTAGAGCAAAGATATGACGACTCCTCCTTCCCCTCAGCTCCTCTTTTTGTTTCTCGAAACGGAGTTGTTTTCACATGTAGAAAATCTAAAAGCAGAAAATGAAAGGAAGCTGGCCGACTTCATTTTTAGTTTATTAAATAAATTTTATACAGTAAAACGGTTGGCTTTGGCAACTGTTAGACATAGAGTACCACATGCTATTGGGTATGTAGCATGCAATCTATCCAATGGTTGTTAATCTTATGCTTCTGCATCTTCAGTGTGAGACTTACATCAATCTGCTAACAGAAGGCAATGCACTTGAGAGGACTCTATTGCTTTTACTGCCAAAGAAACTTTATCCATTGGTATGCTCAATGACAGCTCTGTTCTTAGTATTTATAGATGAACTTACTTTAAGGAAAATTTGAGGCAATTTCAGTACAATCTGTACCTTCTTTTATAACATGCAAGTTTCAGAAACTCTGTTTCATTCATCAGCAACAGAGAAGTCTACCTGATCTTGATGACTTCTTTTAATACAGCAGTTCTGAGCAATGGTATTATTCTTAGAAATGCAGAGTGAAACTTTATCCAGTAGCACACCTTATTTAGATGCATCCCTTCACTCTGCATGCACACACAGTCAGATTTGTGCTTAGCAAAACTGAAGCCCACATATCCATTTTTTCCTTAGAGCTATGGCAAATGATGCCACCAAAGAAGCATACAGCTGCTCCTCCACTGCTGAGAACACAGTCATATATATCTGCAATTAACCATTATTTAGACTCTGACAATCTTAGTCTGAAATTTGGGATACCTTTCAAAGAGGAAACCTCTTAAATTATTGGTTGCAGATTTTACAAACATAAAGTGGGGATGTACCCACCCCAGATGTTGAATGCATACCTACAAAAGCTTTCCTTCTGTCCAACTCTCCATCTGTCAAGAACGAGGTCAATGATACCAAAAAAATAAAGAAAAAATGTACTTGGAGGTTTAGATCTGTTAGGTAGCTCCAATCCTTTAAGTACTTTTGGGACCTTCAGGCTTTTTCCACTCAGCCTGGTCTCTAGCTGTTTATGCTAGCAGTGGTCAGAGAGATGGAGAGAAAGAAACTAAAACCATCTTCTGTTGCTAAATCAGGATCATAGTAACCTCCAAACTGGGTCCAGCCTCAGGTCATTGACTATAGGATCTTATCTCTCAAAAAAGTAGCCCATAGTGGGTATTTCAAAGGAAGGCACAGGTAACCATACAAAAGTAAAATTAAAAAAAAAATTAGTCTAACAAATATTTTCTCTAACTCCTAACTGGCTTCATGTCTAAAGCAGGACTTTGGAGATAGATATCTTCCAAAACCTGTTTTTCATTAGAGGATTGAAACTCTAACACTGCACTTTTGAAGAACCTCATAAGATATATGACATTTTATAAATATACAAACTATACTGTCCAAAAGGGACTGTTGAGTGGTGATGGTGTGACTGGACATGTTATATGAAAGACATTCAAATTCCTTATGCCTTTGTTTCTCTGTGTAATCAAACTGCTAGGTGCTATTAGCAGAAGAACTCGAGAGTGTCACCGTTTCCAAGGTGCTAGGCAGTTGTTAACTTTGCACTGTGATTTGCATTTAAAACATGTTAAGATCACTCTCCCTCACTTCTTCTGCATCTGCAGAACCACGTGGAGTCACCAGCGTTCTGAAAACCCAAAGTACAGCTATACCCAAAACTGCTTCTCTGACCATTTGTCTTTCAACTCTCCACCTTCCCTATTCCCTGAGAGGCCCTTTGCTTTCTCACAAAGGCAAGGGGAATGGGGGACTTCACACTCAAGCTCTGTATTACCATATATTAGTTGAACTAATCCAAATACTAGTTACCATTTTCCCTGCTAATACTACATTGAAAATGGAAGATTTCAATGTTAAACATACAAAATCCTATTTATTCCAACTCATTTTGCTAATGACAGCTAAATTAGCAACTGTAAATTAGTCTCTGACAGTATCAGGCACTATAGTTGTCATTGGCCCACTTAGAGGTGTGCTATATTAAATATAATGATGTCCTCATACACTTTTGGGGATCTTACTTCCTGGTGAAGTAAGTAGTAGTCAGCACTCCATGCTTCCCAGACCTTTGACACTGAAGTAACTGCGCACAAGGAAAGAGGATTCTCGTTCACACTGCTTCCTGCATAAAGCTGTGTATTCAGGCTGCGGTGCAGGTATGCCATTCCCTAAGCGCCATCCCCACATCCAGAGTCCATGTAGCAGAAATCAGGGGTGAAACACACTCACCTTCCCAGCAAGAGAGCATGTTAAGGAGGAGGAGACTGAATACAGGATTCACTGCAGATAACGTTACCTATCCGCCTTCAGAAATCCCAGGGGGAGCATTCTTCCTTTCCAATGTATTCCATCCTTTTTTCAGTGGTGCTTGCTGACAGTGAATTTCTGCAAGGAATACAGATCCAGTTGAAAGCAACACTACATCAACTGAACTTCATTCACACTCTTTAGCATTGCACTCGAACCCAGCTCTAAAATCTGGATTTCCATCATCACCCTCCAGAAGCTTGGGATATTGGCATAAATGGGTTTGTTTTTTACAATTAATAAAGTTCAGTCCCCAAATCCAAAGAGGAATCTCTTCCAAACTGTTCAGCCCAACAGAGTTCATGGAGAGGATTGGGATCAGAGTTTGGATTCAGGTCCACTGCTGATACGAAGTATTTCAGTCCTCCGATGTACTTGCTGTTAACACAACATGCAATATAATGTTTTACTCAGCATGGGGAGGTGTGACTTTCTGAAGCTGCATGCGGTAAACTGATTGCATTCAGTTAAGATAACAATGAACAGGCAGCCAAATACTGCTGTACAATGAACACTGCATGCAACATTATTCTAATCCAATCCAGTGCATAACTACACTCATGCACACAACACAGTAGTGAAGACTCATTACACTACAACTGATTTAACAATAAGCATATAAAGGTATTATATGAACTGCAAACACTGCACATGTTGCAAAAGAATGTTACCTGATTATTTTTTTTGTTAATAAACAGCCTGAGGGCACAAAGGACCTGGCCACACACGCTTAAGAATGGCTCCTTTCTGTGACGATGATGGTAGGTTTCAGATGAACTTAGGACCACTTGCCACAGTGATCCACAGTTAGCTCAGTAGTCTCGTCTGCTAGTCCTCCTGTTCCTCTGCTATGTTGAAAATTAAATGCTTCTGTTCGTCTTGCTGTCCAAGAATGTCATCTTGACTTCACATGCATTACAAGAACTATGACTGGATAATTAATGATGCAACATGTGGACTCAACTGGCTTTTATTTATCACTTTGCATAACTGCTGACCCTTAGCTTGTGCATCCATTTATTTGCTCAAGAATTCACATGACATTACATTAATTAGACAAAAGAATAAATACAATACAACTGATTAATACTACTCTAGTTCTCCTATTTCTCCTGTAGCAAAAGAATCTTGAAACTTCATATGTGTAATGCGTAATATGTGTAATGTGTAAAGGGAAAAACCTGTTATAAATTGTACATAGCTGTTCATTTTTCCTCAAACCAGATCCAAAATCAGGATAACAATACCTTTTGTCAGGCACCACTAGGGTTGTTAAGAACTGATTAAGAGTATGACAAGTGAAAGTTCTTGCTCACTGGTTTCACATGAAGATAAACACATTGCTGCAAGTTTCAATATTTTAATTTACAAAAAGTGAAAAAAGCAAAACAAAAGTAAGTCACAGGCCAGGTAGAACAGCGTTAGAAGGCACAGGTTGATTTTTCACAAGTGTGACATGGCAGAAAAGACTGCTGACCAAACTGTTAACACTCAGGCTTCAATCCAGGTCTGGAGTCGAAGTCACAGTTCTTTATTTGCCAGACTGGTCCGTACATACACACCAATGTACATGCCTTCCTAATGTATTAATTATAACAGCTGGGATTTTCAAAGCAATTCAAAATATGGACAAACTCTTCCCATTAACTTCTTATTTAAAATGAGTGTCTAATTCACTAGATAACTGGAAGTCTTAGCCCAATTTTTAAGTAATTTCTAAATTTTCACCCAGCCATTTAAATGCCCTTTGCAAGCACTACCTCATTTAATCACACAGTTGTTTGTGACTGGGGCTAATGGTTTCTCCAAAATAATGCCCAGTGTTTGCAGCAGAGCCAGAGACTACACAACTCACCCTCCCGTGACTGACTCACAGAAGTTTTTTTCTTCTGGGAATTGGTGCTGCTCATCTTATTTTGGGGTTTTGTTCCTCCTCCAGGCTTGCAGAGAGACAAAGTGACATACGCAATAACCAGAAGACAGAAAAAAAGCAAACATAGGACGCCTAATGGCTGACTTCCTGTGTTTGAGCTCTGCAACGCAGAGGAAAAGCAAGGGTAAGCAAGCAGGCAAGGACAGGGATGTGGTGCAGTGATAGAAAGGGATTAAGGCTTTGTATGTGTCAGTCATGATGCGTGCTTATTAGGAGGAGATGCATCCAGACTTCCATACTGAATCAGGTAACTTGGTTCATTTTTTCTAACTGTTTTGTAATCATACTTAGTAAACACTGCATAATACCAGAAGTCATCTTGGCCCAAGAATGTCTTCCATCACTGGTTTTGCACGGTCTTGGAAAAAATAACAGATTAAACAGGTGTGACATATGCAGTAGGATCAGTTTATAAAGTTATGGTTCAGAAAGGGATCAGAGCTGCCTTGACATCTGTTTCTCCAGTTATGGGGAACAGCACAAAGAAGTTTACACAGCTCCATACACAGAAAAGATTCACTGCAGCTGTGGATCTAGGTTCCTCAGGTGGAGCAGTCACAGCTAACACTACTAGATCTACAGACCCAAGCTCAGTCACACTCCATCAGAAGCCACCAGGTTACAAGGGAGTTTTTTCCGACTGGCAGCAGGCTGCAGAGAAATCAGCAATGGACATACCTAAATATAAATGTATGACATAGTAGACATAACTGTAACTTTCAGGTACTTTATTTATAATCAAAGGGCTGAATGGACCATTTGGTGACAGGTGTCTTCTTAAGAGGGAATCTGTGTCTGTAATATCAGAATATCAGCCTTATTAATTCAGTACATACCTTGAGGTCTATGTTATGTTTCATAATGCACATGAGCAAGTTAATCAGCAAATGTGAATTTTCACAATTTCTTCATAATATTTTCTTAATAAAGAATAGGCTTGTATGTGAAATGCTACATGACAAAGCATGCTACAAACTGCTTCCTGTAGGTACTTAAGACATGGCATGGGGATTTCTACAGCCAAATGAATTAGTGAAATGCATATTAAGATGCTAGATCCTGATTCAAAAGTCACCTGAAAAATCCTACTTTCAAAAAGTTTTAGATCAGGAACTACAGGATGAGAACAATGAGTTAATGAGTCTTCATTGTTTTATGATAAATGGAAAACTGCAAATGCAAAATAACAGGCAAAACAGGAAGACACAGATTCCTGCTTGAAAAAAAAATCCTGTGCTCTAGATGGGGTCAGAGGAAGATGAGCCAAGAAAATGCCCACCATGTAGTCATATATGCTATGACTTAAACAGAGAAAAAAATATAATGTCTGTTTCACAGTAAAATACAAGAATAATTTTCGTATTTGCAGCCCAGAAGGCCAACCAGATCCTGGGCCACATCAAGAGCGGCATGGCCAGCAGGCTGAGGGAGGTGATTCTACCCCTCTGCTCTCATGAGACCCCACCTGGAGTACTGCATCCAGGTCTGAGCTGCCCAACACAAGAAGGACATCGAGCTGTTGGAGTAGGTCCAGAAGAGGGCCATGAAGATGGTCAGACTGCTAGAGCACCTACCCTGTGAGGACAGGCTGAGAGAGTTGGGGTTGCTCAACTTGGAGAAGGCCCTGGGGTGACCTTCTAGCAGCCTTCCAGTACCTGAAGGGGGCCTACAGGAGAGATGGGGAAGGACTTTTACAAGGGCGTGCAGTGACAGGAGAAGGGGTATGATGTCCCTGCCCATGGCAGGGTGGTTGGAACTAGATGGTCTCTAAGGTCCTTTCCAGGCCTAACCATTCCATGATTCTGTTGAAAGAACTATAAGGCAAAGATACTTTGATACTTTAGATCAGCAAATATGTTTAAATATTAATGTCAGAGTTGTCTTTAAGCCCGATAATAAGAAAAAATGCAACAGTATTCCAGTGAAGACATATAGTAAAAGAGACTGTGCAGAAAAATAAAGCTGAATTTGGTTCACCTTCAAGTATAGAACACAGAAACAATAACTATCACAACTGTTTCATAAGCCAGTATCATCTAGCTTCCAAGTGGTAAACACAAATGTGCCACCTGCATTGGAAATACACGTCTGCTTAGATGTGAAATCATTTCAAAAGGTCAATACTGCAAATACCACAGAAATGTACATGATTAGTTTGAAACAGTACAGTAGCATAATTCTCAAATGTTTCCAGTGTACATTGCCTGAAAACCAGAATTCTGTCATTTACCTGTCCTTGTGATTTTACACCTCTCATCAATGCAGTATCTAGACAAATTAATGATTAGCATTTTGTGAAGACTCACAGGTTCAAATTCAAAGCTGCTATATGCAAGTATAATGCAAAGTCAATGCATATAGACCATACAATCAGCATCCAAGCCTAAAAATAAGTAATTTTTCTAATGTAATAAAATAAATACCTAGCTCTCTATGGTATGACACATGGTTTATGACAGACTATCAGCAATTGTAAGATTCCTCAAAGAGGTGAAATTCAAGCACTGTATCCAGTCATATCGCTTTACATGTGTTCCTTTGGAAAGGGTTACTTCACTATTTCGATGCCAGAATTTGAAAACATGGTCTTCAGTTGCTAGAAGACATCAGTGATACACTCCTCTGAAATAAATGAGCTCAGCTTTTCAAGTGAAAATGCCCGCAAAACACTATTTCCTGTAGATCTCAGAAAATAGTCTCCTAGAAACAAAATAATTCATGGACGCTCCTTAAGACAGTGCTGTATTTGCATACCGCTCCTACAAAAATACCATGACAGGTTTAAAAGAATCATAATAAGACCTTAATACAAGCCTATTGTTTCTTACACACAGTCTGGAAAAAACAACATTCTTTCATTTGTCTCTGGTATCATTGTGGTGGTTGCACATTTTCATTTATATCCTTTGTAGGGTCAGTCTGTAATCTGACATCTTTTCATAAGAAATTACCATAAAAATCTATAAACATGCAGCTCCAAAACAGCTTCCTAGACTAATTTTGCCAAATGCACTGTAGATTTTAAGCATATTCTAATTCTCACTGGCTTAAATGTCACAAAATTAGTACCCAGATAAATGCGTTATTTGGCATAACAAACAGGCAAAAATTTTCTAAAACAATTCCCGGCCCATCAAAAGACCATGAAGAAAACATCCTGTAAGCCCCATTATAACTATATTAATACCAGGTGAGAGACTTACCTGAGTAGCAAAATTCAAAAGTGGACTTACAGTATCCTAAAATTATTTACTGTGTTTTTTGCCATCTTCCTGGCCTTTCCATTTTGGGGACACAATTCAGAAGTTACTTTAAAAAACATACTTGTGCAAAGTCTTACCTTGCAATCTGTGTTCTAGTACTGAAGTCAAGAGATCTCATTGAGCGTAGGACTTCTATACACCCCAAGTACTGTAAGGAAAAAGAAACAGTTGGAAAACATATTATAATTATTCTTGAGTTCTAGGAGAAAATGCAGCTAGCCATTAAAAGGCATTGTACAATTCTTATTTTTACATTTGATTTATCCTACATGTCAGGAAGGTTTTTATGATTATGTTCTTGTATGTCACAGATTTGTTCCATAAAAATTTCATTTCATTTAAGTGTCAAATTTGGTTCAACATATCTTTTTATGTTTAATCTAATCACTGTAATAGACCTAGTTCATAATGTGTTGCTGTGCTTTTAAATTTTCCTCTATCTTAATTGTTCCACAATAATAATATTATATTAATGAAAAAGGAAGTGTGGTAAAGCAAATTCACCTAGCACTGGTTAGTAGGAAAATCTTATTTAAGAGGGGGAGAACTAAACCTCACTAGTACAAAAAACGTAAATTATAGCAGGGAAAGCCGAAAAGAGTACCAGCAATCCAAAGAGGATTCCTTAATAACCAGCTCAGGGATAGAAGGGAATTAATATTTTCATTAATGACACTAGTATAAAGATACAGGAAAATGATAACAAAATATATAATAACCCATGCTGGGAGATGGCTTCAACAGGGTCATTCAAGAGAGGAATGACATTAAGGTTAGCTAATATTAGGAAAAGGTGAGACTTATTGACCCAGATTTCTGCCCTGCATCTGCATGAAGAAGAAGTACTGTTAGAAAATATGTTAAAATATAACAGTATCACAGGAGTGAGAAAAACTCACGTAAATCTTCTTGACCCAATTCCAAAAGTGGGCATAATTTGCATGTGCTAAATTCTGCATGCATCTACAGCTCTCATCAGACATTTGGATAGGGCCTTTGTACAAACCAGCTCATGCCTGGCATATCCCATGGCAGTATCTTTGCATGTATGCAAAGATATGCAGTATCAACCACACACCTGACTTTTTAAAGTCAGAGGTAACAGGAATGAGTCTTTATGTAATGAGCCTGATAATGCTATTCTAGTATTGTGGTTTTATATCAACTTTTATATGAGTTTTATATCAGTTTTTATATCTATTCACAGTGTTCTGCAATCTATTTGGGTACGAAAATGGTGCAAAAAAATCAAGTGAGGAGATGATTTTGTGTCTGGGAATTTTATTTGTATTGAAAATAACTATTTTTTTTATTAGAGAATTACTACATCAGTAGCTATACTATCTAGAATTTCAATGCTTTGTCTATAGAAACATGTATATCAAAGACTGTTTACAAGCTGAGGGAGTATCTAGTTTCTTTTCACATGTCCATTACTATTTAATTTACTGCTATCAAATGTTACAAAGTCATTACAACACTGAATAAAATAAACTAGAATATCAAGTGACTCCTATTCATAAAATTGCTTGAACTTGGATTACAACAGCCACAGTTTCTGGAAAGCATTGTTTCAAGATCCACTTCCTAGAATTTTTTAGAGATCTCCTGCAATCTTATGCTTTTTGAAGAGCTTATAAAATCCTCATGGAAAATGTCTTCTCTATAGACATCCTGGCACATGGAGCTTTGAAGCTAAGGATCAGACTCTCAAGCTGTTTAGATTATCATCACTCCTCTATCACTGCAAAATTAGGTACCCCTTGTAGATTATTACAGGTAGTTTCCTTTTTTACATATACTTCTGCCTGAGTACTTAAAGCATCCAGAACAATGTTTTCATGCTCTGATGCAGGAAGTTAAGCCATTAACTCTATTTTTAAGGATCTTAGAGGGTGATTTGATTTGCTTGGAGATGAAGTTTGTTAAACATCAATTGAGATAATCAGCTGAATTCAGTTAAGTTATGCCATTATACATCAATGAAAAATGTCTTCCTGTACTCTTTTTGTGTAATTTTGTTTTAGTTCTATGATGCTTTTATAGATAAATTTCCCCAAATATTTATTTAATGTGAGGCACTTTTATAATTAAATATGCTGTAAATGGTATAAGTATTCAAAGGTATCCTGGTGATTTTTTGCTAGCGAAATGCCTGGTTTTCATTATTTCATCAACCTGTTCATTTAGGCTGCTCAATACTAAAACACTCTTGGATTGCACTTGTTCCTTCACTTATCTACATTTGCCACAAGTCTTTTAAAGCAAAGTAATTGTACAATTTTGAGAACCAGGTCCAACATTTTAGAAGCAAATTCTGCAGGGTAGTTTGACAAGTACATGCAGGCGTGCAAATAAATACACAAACACATGTGCACACAAGTCACTGTTGAAATAAACACACAAATAACCAGACAAATACCCATAAACATACTTAGAAGGCGTGCATTTAGACTCCTTTGAGTCATACTACCTGACCTGCATTAACAAAAGTAGAGACAAAACCAGACTGAAGGAAGGTCAGATGGAAAAGTTATCCTGTACTTGTTTTACGTACAGCATGGAGACAGCTGAACACAACATAGTAAGGCTTGCAGTACTCCTGACTGATCAAGGCAAAGATGGCAACTGATTTTCTGGGATAAAAGATGTGAACACTTAAATCACCACGGCATGTTTTCAAGTAACAAAATTACTATAAAAACTGACATTCAAAAGGTCCGAAGGCCAACTACAGGGACATATAACTCACCTACTGCTATGCTTCAATTATTCCCCAAGACCAACATTGCTCTCTAAAAATATCCATTTGAAGTATATCCTGACAAGGATCCACAGAAAGGAGACACACAACCAAGATAGCAAGTAAATAAATTATTCATTTATTTCAACAAATAAATATCCTGATTAAAAAGAAACGCTATCTTTTGCTTTAGGCATTCCATGAAACATTTAAAATACAGTTATCAAACAGTCTACTCCTAAAATGCTCCCCTTCACCCAGCACTTACTGTATATTCTAACCAAACAGCTACTATGTACTGTGGTATTTATGAGCTCCCACTAGCATCCTCCCTCTCATTGCTCAGGAAATAAATACACTGAGATGCAGACCACCTTGAAGTAGGAAGATTTGGAGCTACCAGTTCCAAGCTCTCTCAGATAAACTTCTGCCTTTTGTCTATTTTCTGACATTTGAATGAGTTTCCAGCTTGTACACCTTCACTGAATGGTACTATGCCCCAAGGAAAAAGCCTTTCATATGAACTAATACCTTCCCATTCAGAAGTCGAAGGATTTGTAACTAGTACTTTGCATGCTAAACAGCACCTTGTGGGGAAGCTGATGTAAATCCAAAAGCAGAGTGCCATGTATTCATGGGACCATACCTCTCTCATTGCATGAGGTTCCAACATCCTTACTAGTTAATTTTTTTCCAGGCAAATGTAAGAGAAGGACATATTTCCAAGCTTTCTGTTTGTCCCATAGGTGAAGATTTTTTTTCCATGTTCCCTTAAGTACCTCTTCCTTCTCTATGATGCAGTCAGAAAATGCTTGTTTAACAATTAAAATGTTTTACTGCACCCTGTGCAGGAAAGGATATTGAGTTCTCCCAACATTTGTCAGAAAGAGACAGTTCAACACATGAGCACTGAGTGCATTCATGTGCTTGGAGCAAAGAGAAAAGGCAAATGAGAGTAGTCACTGTGAGAGACATCTTTTGTCCCACGCACATGAACAACCTTGTTCAGTGTTTCTTAACAACATCATTCAAAACACCTAGTTATGGGAAGAAATCTTCCATCGTTTGACTCAAGCTAGTAATAACAACAGCAACAAAAATTTTTACAAAAACGTAGCAAGATGTAGCCTCACACAGCACTGCAGTGGTCCAGCCTAGGACTGACAGATGTTTGAATGCTTGAATTCTTAAATGTAGAATGACATATGCATGTCTAATAGCAGAAGAGTGTCTGACCAGAACACAGGTAGCACGAAGATCTGCCCACCACCTACTCAAACAAAATAAGGACTCCTAATCGCTGAGTCTGAACCGCTGGAGTATCATTATCCCACCAAAATTGCATGGGTATTCTTAATACATTAAGATAGGCTAGTTTTAATCTGTGTAACCAGATGACCATCATCAAGTCCGAGTGGTTCACAACGTTGCAGATTGTACCTGAAACACACTGAGCCTCAGGCAAGTTATATAAGAGATAACATGGTTACATCAGCAAACAGACATGCACTTGCATTGTTAGCCAAAAATTAACCAGTGCCTTCAAATATTGATGTATCTGAAATCTGTACTAACATTGCATAGCTGCTGTTAATAGCCTGGGGCTCAAAAAAATAGATCTAGATTCCCAGGGTTCTGGGTAGTGTTTGTAGATCTAATTGTTGAAAACAGAAATCTCTGAAACATAAGATACCCTGTAATGAGCTCCTCAATTCACTACAAGTTTCTCACCCACAGGCTTAGGCTGTCCTTTTACTTATCAAGTATGCAAAAGTAAGCACCTTTTTACTTGCCACATCTGTTCCTCATGTGTGTCTCAAGTAATATCCCTACATTTTCATGATTCCTTTTTTTGGAGGTTGTTTATTTGTTTGGTTGGTTTTGTGGGGTTTTTGTTTTGCCTTTTAGTCTTCTTAGCCAAAGAGCTAGTCCAGAATTACATGCTGTGAAAGTAAATGAGTAGTTAGTATGAATTGACTAGTGCTAGTTAATTCCAGCTGAGGACTCCCTTACTTAAAAGTACAAGCTTTTATTTCAAATTCACATTATGCTGCTTCTATTGCAACATGCATTTATTTACACATCAAAATGACAGTTCCTTCTAATTTCAGATATCATCATTAACAGCCACAGTGGCTTGCAAAATGAGCACTAAGAGTTCCACAATATTCCACAATACTTATAGCTTACCTACAAGTTTACTATCTACCCTAAATCATACTAACACTCAAGCCTAGATACACCCTAACAAAGAGGGCATGATACAAAAACAGTAACAGCCCCAGACTTGATTTCAAGGCAGTAAGCTTGTGCACATCTAACTGGGGTCCGAGTCATGATTTTTTAACATCCATATTGATACATGGAGAATATAAAAAAGAAACCCCACAAAAGCAACACAAGTCACTGACAGAGACTGCAGGACTTTAATTACAAGTATCTTACAAAATTAGTTTCTCTCTTTAGCAAATTAATAGGAAGCAGTAAACCTGAATCCTTTTGCTATCACATTAGACAGAGTTCCCAGCTTAACTGAATTTACAATATCCAGTCTCTAAAACACTGAAGTGAAAAACAAAAAACAAAAAAAACCCACAAAGCAAGCAAGGAACTGTAATCAGAAGGTGTTTCTTTTAATAAAATAAACTAAGTAAAAAAAAAATAATAAGTGCCACAATACTTCCTATTTTTTTATATTGTTCTTTAACTGAACTTCAAAGTATTACCTGGAATACCTTACTAATTTGACTGAGACATGCACCACAAACTACTTAACTCAGATAATCAGCAGGAAATACCACAAAAAGAGAAGATAGCTTATCACAACATACATTTGCTTCTTTACTTCATAAGGAGATCATAGTGTAGTTATAGGTATTTTATTAAACTACACAGTTTCCTGCAGCAGTAAATTTATTAACTTTGTGAAGATGATGGCATCTTAGAAGCATTATAAAATCATGAAAACACTAAACTTTTATGTTGAGAGAAAAAGTGAGAAAAAGAGATTTTTCTGAAATACTCCAGGCACATCTGGCAATATGAAATTCTTGCCAATAGATAAAATAACCCTTTAACTGCAGTCATATGCTAATAATGCTTAGTCACTAACAGCTAACACTGACCAGTATTTACGGCACTCACATAAGTTTGTATAAAATTTTGTTCCCAGTAGTAATGATATAAAATATGATGTGCTTATAGATCAGCTTGAAAAGCATAAATCCTCTCACCAGTTACCAGAAAGACTTTCAAATGTTTTCAAAACAGGTAAATGGTTCATTTATTCATGCTAAATATGGTGACAGCCTACATTTTGAATTCACATTGAATAAAAAGATTTCTTTAGGAGGGGTACTCTGAAGACATCTCTACATAGCAAAGACTGAACCTGTCATGAATATTACATCAGTACAGCAGACGAGAAGTAGGATATGAGCTGATGTCATAAGCAGTTATGAGGACTGAAGGCTGTGGGAAGCTTCTGTGGCTGAATTTACACTTGAAATCTTTTAAATATAGATAAACTGGATTCATAGTGGAAAAGAGTATATTTTCAGGGTGACACTTTCGCAGCAGGTGGTGCTGTTAATGCAAAGCACTCATCGGACAGAAGAGGCAGCCTTTGGCAAATAAGGGCCACCAGTGAGCGGATAGCGCAGTGGGAAGGTGAACTCACATGCACAGCCATTTAAATTTATGTTAGCATATCTAGATATTTTAATCAGAAGGATGGAACGGATGATTATAATGTAGGGTGAATTACAATATTAGAAAAAGCTGTGGGCAGAAGCAAAATTAGATATTCAGAGAGAAATAAAATTTGTATGAGCAGTAGTCACAGAACTTTCAGTCAGCTGCTAGAGACTTCACTTTCTCTGATAGTTTGGGATATGAATATTTGCTTTTAAATGCTCTGCTTAGCTATCAAGGAACATGACAGTGAGAATTTACCTAACATGAGTTAGCCATGCCATAGTCTCCTGCCCTTCCCTCCTCTTGGGGCAAGATGCATCTTCAGGACTACTCANTAATCAGAAGGTGTTTCTTTTAATAAAATAAACTAAGTAAAAAAAAAATAATAAGTGCCACAATACTTCCTATTTTTTTATATTGTTCTTTAACTGAACTTCAAAGTATTACCTGGAATACCTTACTAATTTGACTGAGACATGCACCACAAACTACTTAACTCAGATAATCAGCAGGAAATACCACAAAAAGAGAAGATAGCTTATCACAACATACATTTGCTTCTTTACTTCATAAGGAGATCATAGTGTAGTTATAGGTATTTTATTAAACTACACAGTTTCCTGCAGCAGTAAATTTATTAACTTTGTGAAGATGATGGCATCTTAGAAGCATTATAAAATCATGAAAACACTAAACTTTTATGTTGAGAGAAAAAGTGAGAAAAAGAGATTTTTCTGAAATACTCCAGGCACATCTGGCAATATGAAATTCTTGCCAATAGATAAAATAACCCTTTAACTGCAGTCATATGCTAATAATGCTTAGTCACTAACAGCTAACACTGACCAGTATTTACGGCACTCACATAAGTTTGTATAAAATTTTGTTCCCAGTAGTAATGATATAAAATATGATGTGCTTATAGATCAGCTTGAAAAGCATAAATCCTCTCACCAGTTACCAGAAAGACTTTCAAATGTTTTCAAAACAGGTAAATGGTTCATTTATTCATGCTAAATATGGTGACAGCCTACATTTTGAATTCACATTGAATAAAAAGATTTCTTTAGGAGGGGTACTCTGAAGACATCTCTACATAGCAAAGACTGAACCTGTCATGAATATTACATCAGTACAGCAGACGAGAAGTAGGATATGAGCTGATGTCATAAGCAGTTATGAAGACTGAAGGCTGTGGGAAGCTTCTGTGGCTGAATTTACACTTGAAATCTTTTAAATATAGATAAACTGGATTCATAGTGGAAAAGAGTATATTTTCAGGGTGACACTTTCGCAGCAGGTGGTGCTGTTAATGCAAAGCACTCATCGGACAGAAGAGGCAGCCTTTGGCAAATAAGGGCCACCAGTGAGCGGATAGCGCAGTGGGAAGGTGAACTCACATGCACAGCCATTTAAATTTATGTTAGCATATCTAGATATTTTAATCAGAAGGATGGAACGGATGATTATAATGTAGGGTGAATTACAATATTAGAAAAAGCTGTGGGCAGAAGCAAAATTAGATATTCAGAGAGAAATAAAATTTGTATGAGCAGTAGTCACAGAACTTTCAGTCAGCTGCTAGAGACTTCACTTTCTCTGATAGTTTGGGATATGAATATTTGCTTTTAAATGCTCTGCTTAGCTATCAAGGAACATGACAGTGAGAATTTACCTAACATGAGTTAGCCATGCCATAGTCTCCTGCCCTTCCCTCCTCTTGGGGCAAGATGCATCTTCAGGACTACTCAAAGACACAGATCTCTTAGGGTGCCTGATGACTGTGCTCTACCAGCTTAGGCTGAGGGATCCATTCTGTACCTGTGCCCCGTGCTTCCCTGGTATCTGCACAATGGCACACCTGCTTGGGGGAGCAGAAATCCTGCATGAAAGAAACACTGGCAGCCTTGTTCTGAATGAGAAAAAGGCCCTATATTTAGACATAGTCAGAATCTAACACCAAAAATGTGTCAGAAACATATGCTGCCATGAAAAACAGAAAGGCACTCTTCTGTGCTTTCATACTTTTGCAGCTGGTAATTTTTATATCAGTAAGGAACCATGTATAGAGCTTTAGAGAGAATCAATATTTCCCCCAAAGGGTTTTTTCTCTTTAAAGAAGGCATGTTCTAATCCAGACAGAAAACTCTTAGTAAGGATTGATTGAATGGAAATGGAATGGAAAATCTAAAAATAAGTCTTCTTCAGGTTTCAACTACAAATAAGCTTTGACCCTTTGGCTGTAAATTTATCATCACAAATTGCTCCACAAGACAAGTAAACCAACAGAGCTTCTGAACTAGGACAAACGATGATGGATATGACTGTCAACAGGTTTGCATTTCTCCTGTAAAGAGGCAGTTCACTTCTTCAATAATGGGTGACAGGAGTAGTTTTCCCAATAATACCTCCAATTTTGTCCAACACTTAACTCTTTCCTATTTCCTTTGGTATAATAACTGGCTTCTGTAGTATTAAAATATTTTAAATGTCCCTGTATATGCAGATGTTAACAATTCTTAACTGGTGAATGTTAGCCTACATTTTCAACAAACTGCCTTATCCCATTTGAACACAAGGCTCAGGTGTGCATGACTGTAATAATAAAAGGATTTAGGAGGCAAACACATGCATTTTGTGCATGAGATCAGTACCTCCCAGAAACTACTTCTATGATTTATATACTTCAATTCATTAATTAACACATTATTTTTAGTAGAATTAAATGCTATTTTGGCACCTTATGATGTTTACAATGTATTGCTTCTCTATTTTGTTCTTTGAACTGAATGCTTGGATTTTCAATAACAGGAATACTGGTAAGATTATGCTATTAAACTACTTTGGTAAAAGAGGTATCCTTCACAAGCTCTTGATTTAATTATCATAGTAGAGATACAAAACATTTTCATAAGACACTGCAGACTTTCTCTATATATCTGTGCCTTGATATATTTTGATTCACTGCACCAAACAGAAAGTATTTATTTAGCATCCAGAGTACAAAATAATAAAAAGAAAGGTCATGTTTTAAAATTTCCACTGCATGACTGTGAGTCACTGCATATTTGCTAGACGTCTAGCTTTAATCATGTAAATCCTTTAACAGTTAATTTCCTGAAGATTTTCATAAAGGCTTTCAGCTGTAAGTAAAGTGAGACTGACTTCCAGAGAGATTCTGGGATCAACTGTTAAACAAGGTGCCTACCATTGACTAATTAATACTGAAAGGCTGTGAAACTTTTTCATCTGTACAAATACATCTTAAGTCTAACACACTGCCAGCAGAAAAATGAGCTTCCAAACAAAGGAAGGCAACTGTGTTCTTCCATTTCACTCTTTCGTCTTGCACTGAGTTGCTTAAATGATAAAAAAGAATCAATCCTCCTTAACATGACCAAAAAAAAATTTATATATAATTACTTTTTATATACTATATATACATGTATGTATTTTTTAAATATACACAGACCTTGAAGTCCTATATACTGACTGCAAGCATGCAGAAATATACACAGACACTGTTATTAAGAATCAAGAATTCTTAAGTCTAAAAAACAAATTTTTAATTATTTCTGAAATGCAGTATATAAATATTTATAAGTATTTTAAAGTTTTGGCCGGCAGCTGTATATATCCATCAATAAACTGACATATGATTACATATAAAAAGATAACCAAGATTTGCCAACACCCTGAAAAAGCTCAAAACAGGTTATTCCTTTTCCTCCCACAGAGATCAGAAAACCTATGACATCCTTCTTCAGTAGATAGGCATTCATATAAACAAAGAGTCCTTGGAGAAGATATGGACACCTGTTGAATGCCTCAAAGCCTTGTTGATGAGGCACAGAGAGAGCACAGCATTTGTAAAAGAATACAGACTTATATGCCACCAACAGCAGGACAGAAGGCAGAACAATACTAAGCAATACTTTCCATGACTGTTAACACATCTCTGAAGTACAGTAAAGAATTTATGTAACTAAATATTGTCAGTTACTCAGGAAAGGAGATATCTGAAGAAAAGCTGAGCAACAATGTGCAATATTTTCACTGTATTTCAGAGTATAGCTTTCCTCTGTTGACAGGATGTATTTTCACTTGATTTTTAATAAACTTTTTTCTACTTTTCCTGAATCAAAGTTGCAGACAGGAGTAACTGTAGAAATCTCCCCGCAATACGAGAAAATGCAACATCTTACCAGTAAGAAAACAATTTAAAAATCTATCCCATAAACCTCCATCAGAAAAGAAGAATCCATTCTATTTGGGATACATCTACAATTGTCAGTAGATATTAATGGCAGTTTTACATTTGTCCCCTGTGAAAGCATTCTGGCAGCATCTCACAATGAAATCACACGGTTATGATTCAGCACCCCTTAAAAAAAAAAAGGGCAAAGATTCAGCTAGGGAAAGAAGCATATATTTTATCTTAACTTGAAAAGCAACTTCTTAAGTTAACTCTAAGGTCTAATTTCTTGCTAGTAAAGGGAAAGATACCCCTGGGAAGCAAATTTTGCTTCTGACAATTTTCTAATCTCCATCTCAAATGGGACTGAAAACAACACATCTTCAGAGAAAACACCTTTTTCTTATTTCTTACTCATATGTAGATGAAATATGATTGCCAACATCATGCCTAAAAACAGACATGCATTTAGCATAGTACAGATGCTAAATGGACTGGCCTTTTACAGGATTCCACAAAAATCCCATATTGGTAGTTTTGTATGTACAATATTTTTTATGTTCTTATTTTACAGATGTATGGTTTTGCATGCAAAAACTCAGAAATGCACATATTGAACAACAATTTTTTCAATTGTTTTACATGTGAACACACTCTGCCTTATGCCTCAGTTTTCTTTGTTTTTCATTATTTCAGTTCATTATTTGGGGGGTTTTTGTGCTAAAAGTTTTCTTTAAAAAAGGCTACGTTTAGAAAAAAACTTTAGTTCTATACATTTCAGGTTTAATTTTAAAAATATGTAATACAGGGTGAATGCAATTACTGCAGTGTGATATTAATCAGTGTGAATCACTCAAGAGTATGCATTGCAGTATCACAGATGAATTGTTTCATTTTCACAGTTGCATACTTTAATTCAGTGAACACTTTTCCGACTGTTTTGCTTGCTACCTTGAATATCCACAAAGATATATTTCCCTTTAAACACCAAGCAGATTAGTTCTAGCAGCTTATGTTATGCATCAGAATTCCTTTAACATAAACATGCAAGAGCTTCTGCAGCCAAAACATTATGCTTTAATCACCGAAAATCATTATTAGACATTTGAAAATCTAAATATGGACACTGTAAATATATCTATCTTATTAAAGAAATTATACTACCTCAGTCATTAAGTAGAACTGCTTGATGAGGAGTATTATTAAAGCACAGACCAGAAGATGGAAGATATAACAGGTGCTTTACCACTACACTGAATATATATATATATGGCCATGCTTTAAAAATTGTACATTTGGATGTGTGATTTAGGAAACACCCACCACTGTTAAAACTGAAAATACAAAACACAGAGGGAGGGAGAGGGAGTCCTTTTTTATACCAATGCTGCATGTACCTCTGGTCTTCATCCCAAGAGTCCAGCAATTAAAACTTTTTTTTTCCTGAATCTTTTTCTATCTTTAATTTTCTCAAGCTATGGTTACTTGTGTTCACAGTAAGAGCACCCAAAAGATGACCTCCAACGTGCAGAACAGACAAATAATGTGAGAGATGTGCTGGCTTGGATTTAAAGCATGAAAAAAATCTAAAAGGTCTTCTTGCAGCATAAAGGCCACAAAGAATCCCAGCAAAGCAGCTCTGGGGGGCTGTGGGCACCACCAGTCCCTAAAAGCCCTAAGCAGCCTTGCCTGGGACCCTTCCCCACCACCTCTGCCCAAAAGCCCCAAGGATAGTGTCACCCCAGGATGGGCACCTGCAGCTCCCAACTTGTGCCCCCCACACCAAGCAGCCCCACTCTTCCAGCTCCTTGGTAGAAATAAATACATTGCAAGAGAGGGTTCATACGATGTTTCTATTTACCTACTGCTCTCTGCTGATTTTATGGCTACAAAATTAATTTACAAAAGGTTCAAAATGACAGAAAGATCTATTGTCAAAAATTTGTATTTTAAGTTTTCTCTTCCAAAGTGGGCCTGCTTCATGTGAATCCAGGGGTAATCTACACTAGATAAATAACAGTATTTTAAGTAATCTCAATATTGTTTCAATTTGAAGTCTGCTGCACCTAACCCTACAGGCTGTGCATCAATTCTACTTCTTTAGATGTTTCTCACATAACTTATTATTCTTTCTGCCTGTCATTGAGCAACCTGAATTGCAATTCATAATGCTGATCCAAAAAGTACATTCATGAGTATTGCTCACTTCAAGCTCAACATACACCAGACTAAGTCTCCAACATGAACAAAACCTTTTATCTCACTGTATCCAGGGTATTCTTCCCAACTCTGATCCTGCGAAACATCCATACATTGTATGAACTTTGACCTTATAAACAATTTAATGTTTTTCACAAAACATTTGTAGCTATGCATTTCATATGGAATCTTCTATTCGCCCTGTCTGCTGTGGCTTACACTGTGTACTGGGTGACCTTCTTGGACAACCATCTCAAGTGCATCACAGAAGACCATGATTCAAAGGTAGTGTCTGCTGATCTGGGCAAAGCTGTCTTTCTGTCCCTCCAAAATTTCTACTCTAACTTCTGTCACAAATATGCTTAGTTTGCAAACTGAAAAGATAATTTCTGATTTGCCTATTCTGCCTGCCCAGCTAGAGACCTTTTACAGCAGCAGACCTTCTTCACTCTAGCAACTTTACAGAGGAGCTGAGTCTGGTGGAAGAGCACTGCACTCAGGTGCTGCACATGGTGTTGTCTCACCTCTGTCCATAATTTCCTGGACACTCCGAAGCAAATTACTTAAATCCTCTACATCTTCATTTCCTCCTCATTAAAACAAAAATCTTGATACTTTGCATTAAATACTACTTTGTATTAAAGCTTGTAAACAAACACCACTTTGTAGAACGTGAGGATCTATTAATGAGTGTTTCATAGGAGCCAGGCATACTACTACTACTACTATTATTTTTTTTATTATTATTATTCCTACAGTAGAATGAGCCAGACTTCATTGCCTTCTTAACACTGCTGAAGTGCTGTAAGAGAAACAGGTTCAATGCATCTGTCAGCACAGCTTGATTTCATACCAGGCCCTGGTAAAGCTCATTAATTCTGCAGATTTTTATCATGCCTGAGTGTTGATAACAGTCATCTAGGAACAGGACTATACTGGGGACTGCCTTCATAGTTTCCGTCTCTGACCCAAGAAAAGGCTTTGGGTACATTCAAAACACTTGGCTGATATGTATTTAACAGTTTATTGTGTTGTTTGCAGTGAGCTTCACACTTAATTATTGTATTTCAGGAAGAGACTGTCTACAGTTTATTCTCCTGGTCTTTTCCCTTCATTCCTGCTCCAACTTTAGAAAAAAATAAGTAAAAATGAATGACACTGTAGCATCTGCACTCAACACATGATGACAAAACATTGCCCCTGCATTTGGTGGCAGATGTGATGCTTCTGGGAGAACTTCTGGACTGATCCTCACCTATTTACCTGGCATGACGTGCAGGATATAGAACATACCATTGGCCAATTTGGGTCTCAATCCTAAACCTAAGGTCAAATCTTGGCCTAGTAATTGGGGCTGTGCTCCCTCCCAGCTTCTCCTGCATCTGCAGACACTGGCACAGCAGAGAAGCTGAGAAGTCCTTGACTGTACTGGCAGCAACTATAAACATCAGTATGTTATCAGCCTTCTTCTCAACACAAATCCAAAACACAGCCTCTTACTAGCTACTACGAAGAAAAAACTCTGCCCCAGCCGAACCCAGGACATTATGAAACATTCCATTTTTTCAGGAAGGTAAAGGTACTTTAAAAATGTCCTGTGTTAATTAAAGAGGCTTATCTATAAGAAAAGAGACAGTCTCTTTCTGATAATTACTTCATCAGAAGTATGCAGTGTCAAATGTGAGCCAGGATGCTGGTGTGCAATGAGACATTCACTCCTTTGTATAATTCCTATGCTAATAAGAGCCAAAAAAATGGGAATAAATCTATGTTAGTACAACAACATATCCAGAAGTATGGATATGGTGCTGAGCAAGTTAAGATAATATCTTAAGATCAAATATCTCTCCTTCAGTCTTGCCCTTACTATTTAAGGTATTTGGTCAACTTACATCTCTAATTTCAAGATTTATTCTGAGATAACAAAAAAAAAAAGACAAAAATCCCTGTATCAGCAAATATAATATGATGGTGCTGTGGAAAAAAAGCCTAGACAGCTTTTTCTGTTTACCTCATATTATTTATTTGTGTCTCCCTATACCCTGTTTATTTTTACCTTTTATCTTTCTGCTTGCCATTCTTGTCTAATTTCAAAGGGGTTTTTTTAGTCTTTAAACTTTTAGCTGTGACTTAGATTGTCTAAGTCAACCTTTTGAGACCGAAATCCTTCCTGGCTCTATGAAAAACTTATTTGAATAATCTAGGGGAATATCTATCACTTATCAAACAAACATTCTAGATTGCCCTTATTAAATCCAGCCCTCTGAAAACAAAGTGATGACTGGAAATGTGGTGGCACTGAGTCCCATCATTATTCTCATCACAACTCAAATGGACAGGCTCTGCCTCAGACCTGCCTGGAGTAGCCAAAGATAGAGCTGCATCACATTTTATCATAAACATACAGAATCAAATGAACTATAGCGTGAATATTGCATGGCTATGTAGAACTGTAGAAACAATACTGAACCCCTCTTCCCCTATGAGTATGGAATTTGTTTCATTGCTCAAGGGAGCAAATTTCCCTTAAAGACTGTCAGGAGCTGGGAAGGCTGATTGTCTCTGGCATTATCCCTGGGCAGATCTGCATTTTTCCCATGAAGAACAACAAGAACATTTAATATTGATACTTTGTGCATTCACTTCAACTTTCTACTATAAAATAAAACTAGGCTGCAGCACAAGTATAGCTAGTGTGTTAATGAAGACAAGATTCCTCAGCAGGTTATGTGGCTAGGGGACAAAGGAATGCCCTGTCCCTGGGACAAAGGAGTGCCTTGTCTCTAGCAGCAGAGAAAGGCATGGGTTTTCCCTGAAAAATCTTGGTTTATCTCTGTGTCTTCTTTATGTTTGTAGCAGCAGATATTTACAGTGGGCACATGCTATTCTTACTTGAACCATTATTTGAATAAACCAACAATCCAATTTCCAAGGAAAAACAGAAGAGGAATTCTGGCTGAATGCAGTTTTACCTCCTAAACCAACCAGCTAACTTCATTTTTTGATTTTAAAACTGCAAAAAACTATCAGTGCTGTATAATTTTTGCTTTAAAAAAGTACAGTTCTGACTTTAACTATTCACATAAACATTAACAGCACCTACATTGTGTCACTCATAAAATAACCCCTCCTGTGGAAATTATGCCAAAGCTTCCAAGGCATTTTACAAACACTCCAAAGGTACTGCAGACCAGACATTCATGTTGAGAGTTGAATCCTTCAGCACTGAAATCATTACATGCTTTGCTTTCTATGAAAGGTGTGCAAATGTACAGTAATAGTACTTAATTCATGTAATTAGAATAATATTATAATTAACGACTCTACTGTATGATTTTTTCTTGGAGGATCTGATTTAATTTCTGTGAGAAATGCTCTTTTCATATCAGTGGGCTGTACAACAGACCCACAGTGTTTCAGATCCATGGAGCTCAAAAAAAGAGGTTTTTGACAGAGCAACAGGCATCAGTATCATTCTTTGATAGCTCAAATAACAGTGAAAGAAAATGCGAAGAATACTAACTGATTGCAAAGGAATATGGCATACTAGGAGGGATTAATTGTTGAAACCAATGCTGTCTTTGTCACTTACTTCTCTCTCCCCTAACCTGCATGCATGCAGCTTTAAAATCCATGGTGATAAGCCAGAGTCTTTGAGCTCTAGCTAACAGTCCTTGGGTACCTGGGTTGAGGACAGCAGACTCTGAACTAAAGGATCAGTATTCAGTCCTGTTATCACCATATGGCTGAAACACACCACCCAATTCTTAAACATGTAAACCTCATTACAAACAGGATGATTTGGGACTGTGTTCCTTATTAGTAGAATCATATGCACTAAATCCTACTGAGTATGCTTCTACTGAGGCCATGTCAAACTATCCACGACTAACCATTAACACTACTGCAACTTGACTGATAGAAGCTGAATTTAAATCTGATTTTTAAAAAAACAAACAAATTAAAAAAGAAATTTTAACTTTTTTTTTCTTTAACATGGGAAGATAAATTTAGCATCAACCAAAAAAACTAAAAAGTCCTGCTGTAATGATAATATTCTTTAAGGAAAAAAAAAAGGAGATTGTAAATTTGATTTTATGTCTATTTAAAGGAGTAAGAAGGAAGCAAGAAACCCTCTTTTTTTCTTACAGGCTACACTGGATGTCTTTTCAACAGGTGGTCAAAGAGTACTACCAAAAAGCCATGAAGCATCAGTATCTTGCTCCCACTTTAAACCAGCAGCAAATTAATTGTGGTTAGAACAGAAAGAAAAGAAGAAAAAGATTCTTCCAAAGAGCCCTGAAGTCTTCTAGGGGAAAGCCACATATGTTGCAGTTTCCACCATGTTGGCTCCATTTAAGGCTGTGCTTCACAGTCTGGCTTAGCCACTCAAGAGAAAAGTAATTTTGTAAATTCCGTGACTACTTGCGGAGATCTGCTAAAATCACAGCTGCCCTGCATATACGCTGAAGGCCATACTACTAGTACAGGATAAAAGGATGCAATAAGAGCATGCAACACAATTCAGTTCATCCTTAAGCACATACATAACTTTCCGCATATAGGAGTAGCCTCAGCTTTTTCAATTAGAATATTCCTATAAACAGTGTTATGTAGAAATGTTTCCAGAACTGAAGCCTTTACTTGCTGATGGGTTTGAAGAGCTTCACTAAAGACGTCTGTTTTTCTTATATGTAAATCTCTGTTAACCCCTCCCAAAACATGAAAGCATTACAATGTTAGAGAAATAATTCTAGATAGGACTACTCTTCAGATACTTTGCTATAATATTAATAATTTAATATGCTTTTCAATGAAATATTATTTGCCTGGCCTGCCGCGCTTCTTTTAGATGAAGTGCTTTTTCCTTCCTACCTCTCAGATACTATCTTTGTATCTGTTTTCTAGCACTAGATTTACCCAGGTCTGTTCTATACCACTGTCTTTGTTTTGCAGATTTTTAGCTTTTTCAGATGTACTGTATATAGGGTTATAAAATTATGCTATATTATTGTGGGTTTATTTGAACTACTGAGGTACAGCATCTTAAGCTCATCAACACTTGTTACAAAACCCAAACACGAGTTACATGGTTGACAGATATACATTTGCCTCTTGACTGTTGATTGTGCTCTTAATTAAATGTAACAAAACCCAAAACATCTATGCCTTTACTCAACTGAACTCATAAGTAGGCATTCATCACTGGAAACAAACAGATTTCATTGAAAAAATTAACTACTGTTACATTAAACAGGTTTACACTTTTTTATTATATGTATTTATTTTCCTGACAACATGAACACTTACAATCACACCCTATAGTAATCAGTCCCACTATGGGGAAAACACTGAGCTCTTCAGTGACTTCCAACACAGCAAACTATTTCTTTTTTTTTTTTT
>VZTO01000085.1:177168-192904 GCA_013400615.1 Syrrhaptes paradoxus
AATGTTATTTTTACACTTTCTGCACACTGCTAAAAGGTGAAAACAGAATCTTACCTAACTACAAAGACATTGCACATACCCTTTTCTCAAAGGCTCTAATTTAACAGGTCATTTCAAAATACTTTTAAAGCATATGGAAATATTACCTTGTAGACTTAGGATTCTCTGCTCTTCACATACTGTATCAATGAATTGAAAACAGCAATAACATCTAAGGTGGCTGAATTCCCATTACGTAAAACAAGCTACATTTTCCTGCTCTACTCACAACAGTATTTCTATTTGTGGAACATGATAAGAACTGCACTCTGTGCCTTACTACTCTAAGATTTCAAATATAATTTCACTTTAAAAACACACATGTCCTTAGAAGTATTTTTACAGTGAAATATCATGCAAGATTAACAGTTCTTCACACATCAAGGAGTCCCTCTTTCCTCCTGTATATTGCACCAGACATATTGAAAGCATATTTGTCCAATATATATACAGTATGTTAGATAACACTGAAAATCTAAATTCAGAAGAAAGAAAAAAAAACCCCAAATAAAAAGTAAGAAAACCAGCTTTTAGCTTAGGAACAGTATTTTTGCACAGCTGTAGAACATTATCTGACAAAGAACCTATTTTCAGGTTTGCTGTAATTTAACAAATTAACACAGCTTCCCAACCCTGCCTTACTGCATTTACATACCATGCATTATGCACATAAAAAGGAATATACAAATAGAGATCCTTTCAGCCTGTCTAGCCTGTCATCAAAACCAGCAGAGAATTTTTCATTGATAAAAACAGAGAATGGAAGAAATCAGACCAACCTTCACAATGTACGTCACACCAGGTCCCAGGATCTTCTCACTCGAGTGCAGCCATCCTCGAGAGGGTTTACTGACAAAGCTGCTACTTTGATTCCAGTCTTCACCTCCCGGATGCATTTCCTCTGACCGTGGCTTTTTCCCCATACTCATCTTGCTCACGTCCTGCTGAGAACACGAAGTGGCAGAGACAAGGTTACATGTGTTGTCTGAAGCCCCTGCTGCTGAGCTAGAGGCACTCGAGCTTCCCTGCAACTTGGAGACAGCAAGCTCCTTTACTGCAGAGGAGAGGTTTTTGATACCCAAAAGGCTGCCTGTGTGAGAGAGTTTCAAGTGGGACACTTTATGGATGAGAGTACACAGGGTGGTGGGTCCATCTTCTTGGTCCTTGCGGAGAACTTCTGGCGAGACAAGGTACGAAGGTGCTGCTGAAGTCGTAGCAACTGCTGAGACCTTGCTGTTCATGGACAAATTGTGAATAAGATCATCAACTGATGTCACCGAATCATTCCTGAAGCGGTTATACTTGGTACGTTGAAGCATGCCCTTCTATCTGGTTTCCTGCATATGTTCTGGCAAATCTGATGCCAACGCAGGAGATGTCTGTGCTAACATAGCAGGCGATTCATAACAACACGGATGGATAACAAGATTTGGGGTAAAAAATAAAAGAGTAGAAGGAAAAACACAAAAAATATATATTTTAAAGAAATTTCTTATGATTCCCCGTNCCACCCACTTACAGCACACTAGCACCAATCAATTCTCAAATTTCCTCTTCCTATCTTCTCAAACAGATATTTCCTTCCAACCTTTAATTCGTCCCCCCCACCACCACCTTTTTGGTACCAAAGGCAATTATCTTTAAAAATTATTTAACAGCTTTTATGAAACACCACACTTTAGTCTTCTGTTTAAATGTTCTTCCACCTCACATATTTGTGAATCTATAAAGAAGTCACAACTAGATAGCAAATATCTGGATAATATTTACACATACACACCCCGGCCCTCTCCCCCCCCCCCCCCTGCAAAACACAAACACCTTAAAGGTTTTCAGAATGCCTTTAAAGCACGCAAGTATTTTTAAAACAGGTGACTCAACTAAAGAATATACACATTTTCTTCCACAAAAGCAGGCTAACAGACTTTACAAGTGCCTTTGTGTCAATTCTGTCTCTCACAGAAACTGTTACAAGCAATTTTTGACAGAGAAAGCAACCCTTCTCCCCTGTTACTCCACATCAACCTTCTATTTTAATGCAGAAATTACATAAGTACCTATGTGTGAAGAAAAGTATTTTTCTGATGTCCAACAACAGGCTTAACAGATGTTTTTTCTTTCACCACTGATATTCACTCTGAAGAAAAACATGAAGACGATCTTCAACTCACTGGAATGTTTGGCTTTATTCTGTAAAACTCAAAGAAACCTGAGAGAATACTCAGAAGTCCAGGTAGCAACAAACTGAGATCTTGTAGTGAAAAATAAAAAAAAATATATCAATATATATTTTATGCAAAAGCATAAATGTCAGCCACAAACATGATCTGAGAAGTATCAAAACATGCAGAAAACAGGTATTTAATTTCTCCGACATTTTTTTGAAAAATACAAAATGTGTACAGCATTGCGATACACAATGCCCATCACAAGTCATATGGCTCTTTTCTATAAATTGATCTTCTTTGCAAAACATCTTTTGGATGTAGGACAATACACTGCATTATAAACAAATTCAGACCAGAGAAGTTGCACAGTGCAAAATTATTTTTTAAACAAATTACTAACTGCAGCACAATTTTAAGGAAAAATCCTATGGCATTCCTTCCCTCTCCCATGACTAAAGGCTGCAGTGTACAAAGTGCAAATACAGTGAAACAGACAGCTCAAACACAGGTATTTAATCAGTATATTCGTGACACATTAAATTAAGTCAGCACCTCTTATCCCAGCAGTGATGAGCAATGGCAAGGTCCTAGTCAGTGTAAAAAAGCAGGTTTCTAGTGATCTGCAGAATAGCCTTTCACCACCACACTGCGAAACTGCTACAGCATCCACACAGCATTCATTCCTCTCTTCATCCTCCTAGCATAGCAACAGCAAATATACACATCACAGCCTATTTTTACGTGTCTCTACTGCCCAGAAAACCCTATTTATCCCAAATGGCTCTCTTCATTAGAAGCGGCTAGCGAAACTGCAAAATGTGAATGAGATTCTGTGTGTGTGAATGAAAGGGCTTGCTAGCATCCCCACATTTCTGTGAATGAAACGAGGCCTCGCAGACTCTGCCAGGCAATCCCTTGGGTGCTCACAAGCCCAGCCAATACCAGCTGGCTCTGATGACTCATTCAGCAAAGCCTTGCTAAATAGTGGAAGATCCCATTTCGAGTGCAGGCGGCATCTTTTTTGCAGCAACACCAGAAAACAAAGCCAGCGTCTGAGCAGATGAGGGTAGGTTGCAAAGCCTCTGTGGAAGAGAAGGTGTTGCCGGAGAAATGCATGGGGTGTCCACAGGGGCAGCAGGTGAGGAAAACTGGGGAGTCAGATCTGGGTTTCTCCCCGATGTGTTCGTTCAGCCGGTTCATTTACATCCAGGATGGGAACATGAATGTGCACATTTGACTGCTCTCTGTGTGCACCAGCAGATTCGCAGATTTTAGAGGTTGCCTTTAGAGACTCCAATGCCAAAAAAAAAAAAAAAAAAAAAAGCTTGAAAAAATGCATATACTTATTTACCCTTTTAGCAAAGCAGATATTAAATACAGTATGATGATCAGTCCACTGAAAGAGAGGCATAGGAAAGCTAGAGGATAAAAGCTTCCCAGAGCAACAGCAGAAGGAAAAAATTCTGACACTGTTTCACTGGACACAGAAATGCTACCAAGACATCCAATGGATGTTGAGTTCTCCTGGAAATCTATTAGATGTTGCTGAGCAGTACCAGCCAATGAATTACCCAGGGCTTGCAATCTGGTGCTCATTTTAGAGTCTGATTGGCAACAGGTCTCCTCTACAAATCTGGCCCTAAATTGGGAGAACTGAACATTTTAAAACCTTGCCTTTTATAGTCCTTGGGACTAGAAAAGGATGATGATTTTGCCCTACAGGCAGCAGGTTGAAATCCAACTCCAGGAAATAATGAATGAAATCAGGAGACCTTGTAAAAGGCATAAACTGCAATTAAAATTAGGGTCTAGTTAATTCTAGCTATTGCCAGAGCATTATAATGTCTTGGGCTTTTCCAACAACCTGCCTGTAGCTTGCACACTGACTATACCATGCTAGCCTTAAACAAGCGCGTTACTACTATTATCATAGACCTACTGACAGCAAGACATTCAAACCACCATTTTTCTCTAATCTCTCTATCTGCACCTACTAGTTAAGTGGATCCAAGTTGAAAATAAGCCTTTTTCTTTTCTTTTTGAAGGGACATGAGCTAGACACTGCCGCCATGAGTAACAAATGGCTGTGGAACAATGAGTTCACTGTTGACTCAGTAATAAAATGGCAGGTGGAAATTCAATGTTGATAAATGCAAAATAAAACATAACCCTAGCAATATATACAGTGCGATGGTGCACACTGCATCTGACAAAGTATAGCATTTCTTATGAACTACCAGTAATTTTGGCATCTCTGACCATTCCCTATTTTTCAGACTTTTTTCTCAGTTGTTTTTTCAGTTGTTTTCTCATGGATCTTCCTCTCACCCTGACATGGTCTGTGTCTCATGTGACTGTTGTTCTCTTCTCCCTCCAAGTGGCTCTCAGGGGCTCATCTTTTTTTCCCCTCAGTATCTTAACTACCCCTGCAACCCCTATTTCAGAAGCAAGTGAGTTTTATTAACAGCAAAGAGTAGGGAAGAAAAAAGAACTGGGGACCAAGATTAGAGGGAGGAAAGGGCAGAAACTACATTTTGGTTTCCATTTTTAGGATGAGATTTAATGTTAGGATGAGGAAGCATTGTCAACACACAAGCTAAACCAGGTAACATGCTGTGATCACCATAAAAAGGAAGCACAGGCAATACAACCGCTACATTCCAAAACCTGTAGTTAAGAAATTCTCCTGAATGCAAAAAAGGTGACTTTCAGTGACCCATATTTAGAGACATATTAATCATATCATCATAATTAGCAAAAATAACTAGTTCCAGTAACACACTGTGGTTCAATATGTACTCTATACAAACAAGTGAGAGAAACCTGAAATTCTGTTGAAAAACCTTTTGCTTTTCAACAGCTTCTGCCCAGTGGCAGTAAAATTGCTTGCAGACTAAACTGAATTAAAAAAAAAAAAAAAAAAAAAAANAAAGCATGAGAAAGACAGTGACTTTGGAAAAAAATCCAGACTGAATTTGGGTTAGCTAAGTTATAAGAAAGAGTGAATATATCAGACAAACTTACATACAGATGTTGCTGCAAGTTTCAATTGCAGCACACAAAAAGTAGCCATAGTGCCATTGTAGTTGTCATTCCTCTTTACAATAAGCCCTAAACAATTAATGTTACTCTGATGCAGCATTAAGTCATCAGTAAATAAGATGCTGTTCCTCATACTCTAATATGGTGGACGCAAGGGTTAATATTCTGCTTTAGTAAATCATCTTGCATAATCTTTAATATCAAAAATGGTCAATTCCTCACATAAAAATATAGCATTTCAATAGTACAAAAGTTTCTATGTCCCCTATGGGGACATTTCGTCTCTTGAGTAGTCAGTTGGGAAGGGAAAATACCAGCTTTCTTTGCATGAGCTAGATATATATCAGAAATTTCTTATTAATGTATTAATCAGCCTAATACAGCTTTATTTATGTCAGATGACCTCCAATGATGTAGCTACAGACAAGCAAGACAACATCAAGACAAGCTAAAAAGCATCATGATCTAACCATCTGAAGAAGGCATGTAGCTATTTCAATTTTTAAAACTTCTAAGCAATTTTAATTTACCTATTCTGTTTGTACATACTTAATACATCATATTCTGTTTTCCTCTGTGTCTTTGATATATCTGAACAAAGAGTTCAGTTATATGCTCCTGTGATTTCAAGGGAGACTCACTGCATAGCTGATAGAAATACTGAAAGGCACTGAAGCTTCCGTCAGTATCATTAAAAAAAGCCATGACTACACACCTCTACTTCAAAACATTTTGCAGCAAAAACATAGACTGTGCTCACATCACTTAGGTTTTTTTCCATAATGGGTGTTTGAGTCAGACCTGAGCTTACTGTCCTATGCAAAAAAAGAAAAACCACCATCACAAAAAAAAATCCCAAGGCCTGTAGGCAAAGGCTATGGTTCTCCCTTAGCAAAATTAACAAATTCTAGTTCATTTATTTCAACAAAAGGCTGCTGTAAATTGCCCCCATCTCCCTTTCATTCTCATCCCTTCTCCCTCACCCGATCAGAGTTTTTCTGTTTCCGTGACAACCTTATTGGTAAGGGTGGGTTGCACCAGTAAATGGAAGCATTATCTCCGACTTTGCAAGTTGTTTCTCTGGAAAACCACATTGTTGGAAGTATTAGTGTTCAAAATCAGTGATCATTAACCATCAATTATCAACTTCCAATTTAATTTACATCAGTGGAATGTAAAATTAAGGTCTGAAATATGCCTACAAATTTCTGTGCAGATGCTTGGGTTTTGAGCCAGAAGCTGACTGTAAACAAGGAGAACATTTTTTCTGTTAGTTGAAAATACTGCAACAATTTCATCTTAAGACATTTTCACCCTCTGAAATATGACATGAAATATTTGGAAGAAAATGAAACTTGTAACTTCTTCTGCTCCCTTAGTGGTTCCTGGGGGCCTACTGTTAAAAGTCAACGTAGTATAAAAGTTCAGGGTAAAGATGGGTCTGAGATAATACCCAAACACGATGCTCAGCTTTTCAAAGCAGGATCAGATAGGGGAGTGCATTAAAATCAGCACTAAATCAACTTTGCAACATGGGACCTGCTTTTGAAAAAACCCAAATTTTTACAGTATATTCTTTCTCTAAGCCAGCCCCTGAGGTGAGAAAAAAAACATAGCGGCAGTCTCATAGGGCTGTATTTTTCAGGTACAATGTAAAGCTTAGCCATGCCTGCGTGGGTGCCTCCTCCTGCCACAGCCCATTGCAGGTGCTCTTCCTTTCTCCCTCTCCCAAGCTACCACCAGCCTCCTGCACCAGGAGCCACACTCAGCTGGAGCATCACCCTAGACAGGGACTCTGTTTCCTGAAGAAATACCTCCCAGTCATGTTTTCCTCTGTGTCTATAAACTATCACGTGGTTGAGAAACTGTACTGTATTGTGAATAATGTACTAAGAGGTTCATAACTTCTCTCTGGTCCTATGATGCACTCATACTGATGGAAAGGACAGTTCTTCTGGGCATATAGGCATGTATGTCCAAGTATCTCCAAGTGTTATTATTTTAAACAATTAGAAAAATTGGAGATTTGGAGGAGAAAATAAATAGCAACCTAGTTCACTGATAAATTATGCAACAACTCTTTTTGCTGTCTTCCTTTGATGGGGAGACAGTCAATTACTTATTTGTTAGCCCAGCATCTTTTTGGTTTTCACTCATGAGATGCATTTAATAATTCAGTTATTCTTTTTTCTACTTTGTAATAAGAAGTCTATTTATGTTCTCATGTTTTTGGTGGGTTTTTGTGTACTTTCTTTTTATTTTGTTTATATCTTATTTTCCTAGCAATGGCTTGCAAAGTTGCCTTAAAAAAAACTGTATATGAAGTTCTGACTTCATGAGTTTCCTATTGATTTCAATAGGAGTGGAATTTTATTGCAGGTTTCCCGATCCAAATGCAGGTCTGGGAATTCTAATTGTTTCTGAATTTCTGTACAAGCATTCTTAGGTAAACTGATTAAAATTTAGAAAAATACCTATGAGGTATAGATTATTAAAATAAATGACATTTCATTGGTAGCCATTCAAAAAGCATATATATTTTTATGAAAATGTAAATTGTTTTATTTATATTTTCCTTTTTAAATACACGAAAATTGATTTATTACCTACACAGTATACATGTAAACATGTGTTTTACCACCATGAGAAGATTTATAAACCAGTACCTCCTCTTTTTTACAATAGCTAAGTTCTGTCAGGAACAGCAGCAATGGAAAGGATGACATGGAGAAACACACTATTCTTTTTTTTGCAGCTTTTGGCATCAGGCAGGGCTAAAAGTACCTTATCTGAGCAGGTAGCAGTCCATTAAAAAAATCAAACTTTTCCAAATTCATATGTACCCTCTCCCCTAATTAAAACGGTCTAATCAAGGAGATAAGAACCGAAAAACAACAGAGAGTATAAATGGCTATCTTCGTCTTATGTTGCACATAAGACCAAAATTCTGGCAGTATGCGCAGAGATTAGTGGCAGTAGCAGAGTTGTTCAGCCTGCTCTTGCCCTTCAGTCACTGACAGCATCACCTTTGCTGTGTTGCCATAAAATGAATGCTGTGGCATCTGACTGAAGAATAACACAGAAAAAAAAATGCTGTTTTTTTCAATCACATCAGTTCTAGACTCTGATTCACTACACAAATCGAACTGAAGGCGGAGCAAGGGTAAGAATAAGCAGTCATGGACTGCGAAGAGGGAGAGCAAATGCATTTATTGCATAGGCCAGGACAAAAGCCTAATACCCACTTGCATCAACTTCACCCTAAAACACAACCTGTTAACTTGTGCCACCAAACCATACAGATTTTCTTGGCAAACAAAGAGTTACATGCCGTATTGTATTTATAGCAAACCCATTACTGATAAGAGCTTGTACTGAAAGAATTCTGGCAATTCTGCAGCAGTGGATAACAGCACCGATGGAGAGTTATTCACAGCAGCATTCATCCTGGTGAATTCAGAATGTGGAGTACTTCTGCATTATTTGTACAAGTTGCTGGTGTGGGACACTGTACCTGTTTATGCTAATGCTGCTTGTTATCTGTCCTGAAGTGATGGTTAACTTCTTTCTGGGTACAGTCATTCGGATGAGGCATCTGCAGACACGTGTATATGTGTGCGGGCGTGCACATGTGCATGCATGTATTAAGGATTCTTTTCTGGGCTAGGTTGCTTGCCTTCCTTACATACAACAGGTATGGCAAAAAAGAGTGGCCAACCTGCAAAAGACCCACTGGGTGTCAGGATTCAAATAGCTGTTTAAATGATCACTTAACCAGACTGAAGTTTACACATTCCATTGCTAGTAATGCGAGGAAAGGCAAGAAATAAAACAGACACAGATGAGGAGACAGAGAAACTCTGACTCAAGCTCCATGCATTGAAGCAGACCAGAAGGAAGGCAAGCATGCTTCACTCTAAGAAGGACTCCAATGGAAATAAAGATGTGTGTACTGCTCTACTGTCATCCACAGCAATCTGTGTATTTCTTTGCTATAACTAAAGTATACAGTGACTTTCTCTAGGTAACCTCAGAAAATCTGTTTTGCTTGCTCAAGCAGGACAAGTTCCTGAGAAGATTCAGTTCAATTAAGGCTGAGAAAGGATGGAAACTACTGGTATTCTCAGGGTCAGCAGTTCTTCAAAGGACTTTGGGCACATTAGCTAGGACCAGATTTTGGTGACAAAGACATGTAGCAAGGATGTACAGCAGAGAGGCTGGAGCCAAAAACTTGTCCAAGGATTGAATAGACAAGCAGAAACTGAAGCCCACTGGCCAAGCACAGCTATTTGATGGGTAGCCAAGTCAGAGGAGCTGTCCCAGAATGGGAGAAAATAGTCAGCTATCAGGGGCTGTTGAGAAATGCATGCACCAGAAGCCTGGCTCCAGAGTTGCACGGTCTTGAGAACTGGGCTTCAACAAAGCACTGGTGCCAGGACAAAGAGATGGAGGAGAAATGTCACTGGCTGAGACACTGACCTCAGCTTCCACTTCCAGAAGGGACGAAAGGGAAAAGGGACATTGAGGTCACTACATGGCCTGAGAAGGTCTGTTACGGCAGTAAGTAAAGCAGAAGGAAAAATCCTACTAAGTGGCACTGAAAACAGTCATCCTTGCTAGCTGCTGGCATCAGCAGTGCTGTTATCTACAAGTAGTTCAACAAGTTTAAGCAACAGCACATCTGCAAGACTAACTGAACACTATTATCACAGTCAACACACTAGCATTGTATAAATGTTGATTGCCTGCTATTAGTATTCCCTTTGACAGGGATAGGAAAGAGTAAGGATCTGTACCGTTATGAATTATGTGCCACTGAAGTAATGTGTTAAGCCTCTTCTCTAACAGTTATTACTGACCACCATGAACTGCAATTACCCTTAAACTAGTATTTTATTTTAATATGACTAGCAGCACTCTGTCTCTCTAGGACTACCACAACAATGTCACAGCAGTGCTCTGTCCTACTAAAGCTGCTAGTCTACCCAAGTGCAAGGAACTATACTAATAAAAGCATGATTTTGCACATAACATTGTGCAAATACTACAAGACCACTTTTGCACAGCACCTCACCAACACATGCCTGACCAGCATATCTAAACTGGCAGAAATCTGTTTAGATACAAGCATTAGGACTGCCATGTGTCTACAAAATCCTTAAGTACAATTAAACTAAGAACTCAACAGTCAATGCCAAAATAAGTCTACTGCACAAAATTTTGTCTCCGATTAAGTATACATGTCTGCCTCCTTCCTGTGCAGTGACTCAAGAGGCATACATTCACAGACCACCATGATGACAGTGAAATGAGAGAAAAGGAAGATATTAGAAGGTTTCAGTACAGTGATGTGTGGGTAGATGGTAATGTTCCCGGACTGACACTCCTACCTTGCCAATACTATTTCAATTTTAACATTTTTGGCCAAAACAAATTTTTTAAGAAAAAGCAAAAGAATATTCTGCTAGGAAAAAAAATTCTATATGCACAAAAAAGCACACATTATATTTAACTGCTCTATACTACATCTTTGTAACTCTTTCTAGCAGGGAGACACTTTCAGCATGTGTACACACACAGCCATTCCACAAAATAAACTTTCAGTCACACAAAACTAACACCTGCCCTCTGCTGTCCAAGATGCAAAAGAAACTGGAAGTGGCTTTTCCTTTCTACAGAGCCCATTAACTCTCTATAGAGCATTAGCGTCTATGGGCACCTAAATCTCCAGCCTGTATATCACACTTAAAAGAGGGAACAAGGACAATAAAAAACTTGTATCTAAGTCCCTGCATGGCCATGTTATGGCAGCAAGAAGTGAGTGTGGGCCACGAGAAAGTAAGACCACTGTTTAATCCTGTTTAAGAGGGTAGCAACATCCTGGCTGCCTGTCTCATCTTTTCAGAAGCATACTGCACAGATCAGCAAGCCTATTTCAATTGCTGCTTCAGCTTTTTGTGCTTTTGAGAGAAAGCAGTCCATAAAATGTCACCAATAGGTAAACCATGTTTCTCAGCCTTGAAGGGGTCCTTTGCAGCAGAAATGTTTCCACCACTTGAGGAAAAGGATGGATATGTACTGCCACATGAGGTGATGCAGTGAACAGAAGCATGAGGTGCAAGCAGTGTACGAAGGATCATATGGTTCATCTTTCTATAATTTTTAACTATGTCCACAAATCTATCTTGCAGCTATAAACCAGCAAACAGATCAAAAAGATGACTAAAAAAGAAAAAAGAGGTAAATTCTTTACAACATGGATGGTAAGTCAAAAAAAAAGAGGCATTTCTCGATTCCCCACAACAAATTTTCCCTTTTATCAATTAATGTTTACTTCAAGATAATAAAATTTGAAACTTCTCAGTACAGCAGATGCCCAGAATCTTATTAATAAATAAACAGAGGGTTGAACCAGTAGAATACTCATTTGGTATCATCAGAGATTTTACTGAACTTTACCAATATGAAAATATTCTTTAAGGGCTGCTAAGTGCCTTTTTGAGAAAAGGCACTTTATTTTCTAAACCATCATTAATTCCCTTGTTTTGAATAAAACTTTGGCCAAAATAAATTCAAATTAGTTGCTAGGAAATGACCAGAAGAGTGTCCTTTACTTATACACAGTGACTATCAAATTCATTACCCTGTAGTCTGGTTTCTATTCCTTGGTTACCTCTGTAACTGCTCAGTACTTCTGAAACTCTGTGTATCATCGGCCACTGAACACTTAAGGAAACCACTGACTCAATTAATCCAAAAACTACGAAGAAAGGGAGGTTTCAAAGATGTTAAGTAACAACGCATTCATGAAGTAAGCAGTCAGGGAAAAAAAAGTGAAATTCCACCCATGTCTCCAGAGAGGAAGGCATCAAAGTGTTAGCCCGCTTTGCTTAAAATCTAATGCTTTATGTATTATCGGAGATATAACCAGTATTGCAAAACTTCATAGATAATGTCAAAGACATCAGCAATATGATCAAAATGGTTAGCATGAGTTGTTTTGCTGTCATTGCATTGGAGCGAAAAGACTTTGTATTATGACACAGAGCAGTGTTTAAATTTAGGAGTAAGAAGGATTTTCTAACAGAAGTTTGGAGCTTCAGACCACATTCTCCTTTCTCCAAAATCCTGAGACTGTTCATATACCATTAATCTATCTCACTAAATATGCCAACCTACCTTTCACCCTTATCTTCATGCAGACTGGGATAAATTTGTCATAAATGCTTAAAATAATCACATGACAGTGCCTCGGCACATCATTGTACTTCTGTACACTTGTTTTTACTATGGTTACACAAGTTAATATCTTTCATGCTAACACCCAGATAAGGTCTGTATCAGGTGTAGATTTTCTAGGTAACTCTTAAGGCTTAAATCAGTCCATTAGTACCTTCCAGTGCTGGGCATGTTCCTACATTATGCAGCCTAGTGATAGAGACAGATCTGCCCCCACCTGCTGTGATTCATCCAGTCCAGTCAGGTAATACAGTAACATTATTCAAAAGAAAAAGGGTACGACCTACAGGTAAAAATGTACACAAATTTCTCTGTGCTATTCTGGATCCTGATTATGGACCCACAAGTAACAATATTCTGCTGTTACTTTGAATTTTTATATACAACTGTGGAAGCCGTCCCTTGAAAAAAAAATGAAAAAAAAATCTGAGTCTATGCAGGGCACTATTGCCAGGGAGAGCAGAAGGCAGCAGAGACAACATACTTAGGAAAAATGACTGGCCTTCCAAAATCAGCTTCCAAAATGCAGCCACATAAAAAATATTTTTAATAAACAAAATGTTCACATGAAAAATAATTTTGCTGTTTCTTTTATGATCTTCTCGCACTCAGATCAAGTAGACAAAATGTCTACACATTTGTATGCATATATGCACATACACACACACGGTCTCCCTCCGTTTCTCTCTATATAACAAATATAAAGAAGCTGTTTCTTTCTAAGGCTCTTTTTCTCTTAATATACATGGATATACTGATTTCTATTATGCGTAGAGTTTTGCTATAATTTGAACATATTTTATAAAGGCCAAGTAGCAAAATGAGCAGACATCTTACACAATCCATTTTTTTTCTCACCACTATGCAATACTGTATGATGGGCAACTATGCACACATTTTGGCATGTTAACTAATGTTCTTTCCCCATTACTTGACCATTCTCTCCTGAAAATGCATTTTCATTGCAGAATGCCAATGTCACTATTTACAGCATGCCACATTCTTCAAAGACTACCTGTTGAAATCAGCAAAAATATTAGACTAATTTTAATTTCATTAAAGATGGTGTTAGATATAAAAATACGTAGTATTTAGGGATGCCAATTTTTCTCTGTTAATTGGGAGTCCTACCACTTCAAAATCAACATTTGATTCCATGAGACATCTGAGTGTACTTGATATGCAGATCGGTTCTGATGTCTGTAGGGTTAACCTGCTGCGTCGTGACTACTTGTAACTGTCAAATTCTCTCCAAGGACAAATAATTAAAGTTTCAGGAAGAATAAGCACAGAGGAAATGGTGGAGATTGGATGTACGTAGGTGTCGAGGGCATTCATTTTTATCCAATCGCTGAATAAAAAGCACATTATTCATGCAATCCTGTTCATTCACTGCTACGTGACCTGCACCACAATAGAAGACTGCAGCATCCAGTGCAGAATAGAACTGCATTGGAGGCAACAAGGAGAGGACTCTAACAGTGTCAGCACACAAGAGCAAAATGCTGCACTGTAGGTGTACACACAGCCTTTGGTTAATGTTATAGCTCTTATGACTAACACTAGAATGACACAAAAATACTGTTTCTTGTAGAATTTTTTTATTTTTTTCTAATAAAACAGCAAATATTAGCCTTAAAGAGAAATTACTTTTTCACTTTCTCTTCAGCTTAGATTTCCCACGTGGTGTTAATGAACACTTACAAATGAAAAAACCAAACCCATAACATAGAACAAACAAAAGTATTCATTAATTGTCAAACCAAAACAAATGCAATCCATTGTAGTATCTGTGGTACAAAACTTTTGAAACAAAATATTTCAATAAAGTGAACACTGAAAAGTGTAAAATCCACAGCAAAGCAATCTTAGCTGGAAAAAAAAAAAAAACCTGTTGTGTGTCGCTGAGGGTTTTTAAAGCACAAGAACAGCTCCCTGCTCTGAAATAGATTCCTTCGCCTTCACATTCCTATTTCTGTCCCGTGTTTACTCACTGTAAATTCTGTCCTTGGCTTGATACCTCATATGCCTGTTAGCTACTCTGTTAAGTGTAATTGTTTACTTGTTTGAATAGTTGTATACCACATACAAAAAGTAAAAATCAAACAAGACCCTAGTGAAAAAATCAACCCATAAAAACTAAAACGTCAGGTATCTATAGTCCCATATTAAGGTCCGCGGTTACTGGAAAGCAAGGCACCTGCAAAAAGTGTTCATATCATCTCCCACAACTACCTACTCTCTCCAGTATTTTTAAATACCACATCAGTGACATCATTCTTAGTAGCAGATGTTACAGCTTCATATCTTATATCCAAGCATAGGCAGAACTGATGAAGATTTTAACTCACATTTATCATGAAAAATAATGATCTAGTAGAAAGCCTTGAAAGCTGAAGAATTCCCTAATAACAAATTCAGGTGCTTGAAATGTTATCAGAATAAAAGCTCATTTTATTTTGACACGAAAGACAGAAGTCATCTAAAAACACTGTCCACAGACTTAAAGTATACAGGAATGAGGGAAATCAGTTTCTTATCACAAACCAAAAAAGAAACTGAAAAAGAACTGAAGGAGATTAAAAAACTACAAACCCTGTTGTTTAAATATCCTTCCTTGGGAGTGTACTGAAATGCTGTATTTGCAGAAAAAAAAATGGATGCACATGAGAAAAACAATTACGGTCCTCACAGATTAAGAGTAGGAAAAAAGAATAATCATATACAGGCAGTCAATATGAAGATGAAAGCAGAAGAAAAAAAGACAAGAAACAAATCTGAAGAATAATATAGCAAGAGACTCCACAGAAATTTGGAAATACATTTATGGTTGTAATAGGACAAGTTTAATTTATAAACAATTGGTAAATGTAAAAAATACTTAAGTCCTCAAAGAAAAGTAGGGGTTTTTTGCCCTGCACAGGGCAACTAGGTTTCTTAACATAGACTTGAAAATATTCTCAAAGACTGTTTGCAAAAAAACCCCACAGTATATCCCTAGTTAATGTTTGTTGCTCAGAAAGGAATAGTTCCTTGCTTGCAAACTGCAACAAAGCATTAAACAATTTATTGGAAAAAAATCATAAAACACAACAAAGTAAACATCCTACTGCTATACTCAGACGGGGTAAAAAAGATCTCATAGATGAGAATGGTCTTTTCAAAAGTACTGATATCAGATACAGAATTAGAACAGGTCACTCCTCCCATTATCCATTTGGATATGGATCCCCTCCCCTCTTGCCAGC
>VZTO01000086.1:0-63850 GCA_013400615.1 Syrrhaptes paradoxus
TTCTGTGATTCTGTGATATTCAAATCATGGTCTAAAATCAACAATGACCTGGATGTTGCTTGTCTTGGATGGTCCTAAAAATATCTCCAAAGGTTGAACTATGCATATGAGTTATTAATTTTTTTTAGCTGATTTACTCAACAGTGTCATTTTAGTCCTGTCCTGCTCGGTAAAACCACAATATTTTTAAGTTGTTGTAGCTTAGAGTTACCAGGTGAAACCATAAGTTTTCAATGGGAAAAGACCCAAAAGGGGATAAATTCTAATCACATTCTATTATCTTCAAGATGGCTATATTTTTGAAGAAAACAACATACTATTTATTTGATTTATATACAGTATAGGTGGGCACATATTTAAATGTCATTCCAGTGTTAAAAGGACTAGTTACGAAAGTCATAACAAAGGACCTCTAGAATGTCACTACAAAGTGCTCAGAAAAGTTCAGCCAACTCATTTGGCTGAGGTGGAGAGAAAGAAAAGAATGCCTTTCTCGGGTAGAGTCACTTACTGGAACAATAATTCATCAAGTAGTCATAATCTTGACACAGCAGAGTGTCCATCAATTTTATTTGGACCAAAATCAAATTAAATACCTGCACACGAGATAGTTGGTAATTTTGTGTGATACCCTATTATTTGCCCCCAAATATACCAGCCTTTTCAATGTCTTAAAGGCTTTAGAGCAGAGTGCAGTAGTGACTTCTCAGTTAATTTTTTGTATTTTGCAAAAAGTACCATGTGCATTTCCTTAGGAAGTATTATGCCTGAGAAGTAAACTGTACTTAAACTGGACTTGTCAAAATAAATGAGCAAAGCATATGCCATGAAGAAAGAGCCTGGCTTTCGGGTTTCTTACTAAGCAGGTATTTTCAGAAAGATTTTAGAATGCTGTGATCTGTGGGTGGTTAGTGGGAGATATTCTGGGCATTATTTTTTTAACAAACAGAACAATCCTGGCTCTCACTGGACTCTCACTTGGGCTCTTGCACTGGATTCCTGTCTTCTTTTGCTGATTAGCTTTAAGAGGTTGTAAAGCTAGAAGCAGAAATTGTTGATAAGCAAAGTCTACTTTTTCAGACAAGATCCCCAACATGTCCACATTTTAACATTCTAATCAAACTAAACAAGGTATGAAGTTACTGCCAGTCTTTTGGACTTGCAAGGACAGGGTCTGCAGTTAGAAATTATTGGGAGGTACCATTTATTTTATCTTGTGCAGTATGGGATTCCTCTATTGATTTTTGGCAAGTAACAATTTGTAGTAAAATTTTGCATTGCTTTCTTGCAAAAGGTCAATCCAGAGTCAGTGTTTCCATTTTTAATGTCAAAATAAAACTATTTTTAATCTCAAAATGAAACTAAAATGAGCTGCACGCAGTAGGAGTTGTGGTCCACAGGACTTTCTTGAGGCATTGATCCTTATTAATGGTCTAAGGATTGTGTTTATGGGAGGGGCTTCCCGTCAAAACACTGCTGGCCTCATGCCAGGTGTGTTGGACTGTTGTGCTTCCCTGAGCAAGAGCAGCTACTTCCAAATGAGCCAGTTTTGCTGCACACACCACAGTGAGCAGCTGTCACCTACCCTGATCTGCTTGTCTTATGGGGTACAGGTGTGGCAATACCTGGGCCAGGAGAGTAGATGCTGGTGCAGAATGGATGATCTGTGTTTAGTAATCCCGTGGGAAATACGGAGTTTCCCTGCTCTTGTGCAGCTCCACACTCCCAAGCATCATGCACAGAGTCTTTGCACTCAGCAGGAGATTTTGGTAGAAGCCTTGTGTGGGGTGTGACCTTTACCACTGGTGAATATCACTCAGTGGGCTGCTGGTCCCTAACAGGTCAGAGCTGTGTTGCCTATATGTAATTCTGTGGTGAATGAGGCCAAGTCATTGCTTTTGGAGGCTTGCAGAGATCCATCATGTTTGTTTTCTTCTGTGTCCAGACAGTTTAAATTTGGCAGTGTTTGCATGAGCAGACAAGTACTATTAAAGGTGTGAAAATATCCCCAAAGGACTGCAGCTCTTGTGTAGATTCCTGGATTTAAAGAGAGAGGACAGGTCCTAATGATGACCTCTCAGCCACTTCTGCCAGCTATTCTCACATCAAGCTTATAGAACTGAATTCAACAAAAGTTTATTTTTTTTTAGAACGACATTTGGTTTTGCCATTAAGTCTTCAAGTGACAGGGAATATATTATGTTCTCGAGTAGACTATTTTAGTGCTAATTTACCTCCCTTGTAAAAATGCACACTACTTTTAGTCTGATTTTGTCTGCTCTAGCAATTGGACTTTTTCATATCCCTGTCTACAAGCTTAAAGTAGATGTGATGATTTATAAGATAGAATTTTTTTTTGCATGGATGAGCATATAAACTATGATCAAGTCAAGCAGTCATATTACCTTGGATAAGTTTGAATCTCTACAGTTATTCAGGAAAAGACAGGTTTTCCAGCCACAAACCCATCCCTCTAACCGTTTCCTGTACTGTTCTCAGCTTCTGAACACACCTTTTAAGTAAAAGTCATCTAGAGAGCTCAAGCTCAGAGGTACAACAAACCTTGTCTCATGGTCTTTTAGCACTCATTGTAATTTACTCTGTGATCCTAAGATGCCCCAGAGTACAAGATAATTTTCTTTTAAAAAATTGTGAGCTTTAATAGACTTTACAGAGCTCTCTTTCAGGATGGCAATTCTCGTCACTACAGCTGTCACCCTGTATTTACTGCCGTCACTGCTTTCTGTTAAAATGATGAAGCAAAGCAATACCTGCAATTGTTAACATCATCCTGGGTATGAAATGTCTTGTGTTTTGCAGCAGACCCTAAAATAGAGAGAAGTAAATTGAGGAGGAAAGCTTTGGCAACTGTGAAAACCAAGAGCAGAAAAGAGAGGACATGAGGATGACAAATGGGAATCTGTGTGGGAGACACCTCAGGACACAGCTACGGAAAGCTCTTGGGCGGGATGGGATTTTCCTTTGTCACAACATGTAAGATTTGGGTACAAGAGCCAAAACTGTGGGGCCTGCTTGGCGAAATACAGTTGAAAGAAAGAACACATTCAGCCCCTCTCAGATGGACCAGAGTTTCTGCTCCTGAAAATTGCATAAGAAGTCGCACAACAGCCATGTCTGTTGTCTTAGTAGCTTGACATAAGCCATTGGCCCGTTGGTGTCAGCTCTGATCATGTTTGAAAAATAATACATTTTTTCAGCATTCACAGTAGCTCCTATGATTGTACATCTTTATTGAAATCTGTAGTCTGCAGAAACCTCTCTACCTTTGTTCTTCATCAGAGAAAGGTTTTTGTCCGCTCAGAGTAATGGAGCTTTCGAACTTTGGACCTTGGAAGACTGAGGAAAGGGGAATTGGTGCAAAATGCCTTGGGAATTTTAACCCAACCTGAACTGCAGGTCTCTGTGGGTACAGGGTGTTGCTTCAAGAATGGACCATATCTGGCAAGGAGGTCTAGTGACATTGCTAAATAAGAGAGTGAAAGCAGTCTTCTGCTCCTGTCAGATTTCAAAACTCTGAATTTTAACTCTAGTTAAAGATAACTTTTATAATTTAATATTTTGTCCTCTGTGGTTGCCAGTCCTGCTCACTTCTTTCTTTAGCTTGTTTTCCCTTTGCTGGCTTGATTACTTCCTCAAGTCCCACCCATCTCTGGCTTTCCCAGGTCTTCACACTCAGCTATACCTACAGCTGGCAGTGTGGGTGTAAATGCCACTAGAAGAGAATGAGTGAATCCAAAATGTCTTTTCTATGATTTTGTTGCTACTAAGGTGAATCTTCTATAATGTATCTTGCCCAAAATGCCCCATCTAAACTAAAACCTGTTGAACTAATGTGCTGGTGGGAATGTTCTGTGCCTGTAAGCAAATGCACAGACTTCCTGCCAGAAGGGGGTAATTATACAAATGCCTCTAATATGCTGTAGAATCTGTTTCACTGAATAGAGATTTGAAAGCTGAAACAAATGGTAGAGTTTCTTCCAGAAAATATCATTTTGTGACATTCAAAGCTGGAAAATATTATCCGTAGTTTATAAATGGGGAAACAAAGTCCAGAGATGATTATGTGGTTTGCCAAAGATTTCAGAGACAGTGTGGAAGAGAACTTAAGTATGATAACACTTCCAAGGAGAAATTATACCTCCAATGTATGTAGAGTTAGCTTAGCTCCTCATTGCCTAGCAGAGTCCTACACTTCTGCATTTTGTGGCTATGAAAAACGCCTAATCAAAATGGTAGCATTTTTTGTGTGTTCACTTTTCATAGGTGCAAACGAAAACACCAGATGGAAACAAAATTTAGCTGACTGTGGATATTTTAATAGCTATATCAATATCAAGCTTTTTTTTTTTTTTACTCCATTCATATTCAACCAGGACATAGATCTACTACCACTTTCCTTAACAGAAAGGGTCACTGAACAAGTTCAAATGATGGTGCTTTTCTAACTAATCTAAGAGAATTAACTGCACTAAAATGCTTCCTGGCTTGTGTTACCACAAAAATTGTAAAAACAGTTTTACAAGCTGTTGTGCTTTGGTGCAAAGCAAACACATTAAAAACATTTAATGAGCATTGCTTCTTGCATCTTCCTGTTAATTTATATAATTTAGTCCTATAAAAGAATAAAGAGCTATTTGTTTGGAGTGGCTTAAGATTTTTATTAATTGTTGTTCATGCTGTACTTGTAATGTGAGCCTAGATAGCAACTCACAGTTGTAACGGTTCTATCATATCAAGAGAAGTTAACTTTGCATTAGCTTAAACATGTAGGAAATAAACAATTTATGACACCATAGAATGCGGTTAGTTTTGTCTATCTGATCATAAACAGGAATGTGATATTTCAGGGCTATGCCCCCTCAGACCCTGAGCCTAATGGACCTTGCACCTCCAGAGTGCCTTCCAAAGCCAGAGTGGAAGCCCCTGCACGGGCCTTGGAGAGATGTCTCTGCTCCTGCAGAAGAGGCAGTGCCACATGTTGGGAAGTGCCATGTCACAGCAGAAGGTTCAAAGGGCCTCTTAGGAAAACAACCCAGAACTGTAAGGGAATGGCATGAACAACCTCAGAGATCATCTCCCTTTTCATTTCCAGGGCTAGCTGGTTCAGGGCAGTGCTGATTCTAATTACAGCTCAAGCACAGCTGCAAAATTCCAATGGCACCCACATCTTAGGCACAGCTTTACTGCCTCTCTTCCTGTATCACCGGGCTGATATGCAGTATATGCAACTGATTTGGCAGATATATAGATTCAAGAATAACTTGGCATTGTCTGTAGACATTTTTGGCAATTTTTCAAACCTTTCCATTCACGTGGATCTCAAAGCTGGTCTCGCTTCATTTGTAAATGCAGTTCCTTGCCTAAGTCATGCATGATGCCCTGTAATAAAGTTATTTCTCCAGTAAGCTCAAACCTGTTGGGAAGCTTTGTCCTGGAACTAACTGTGCTTCCTGACATCCACTGAGGAGTGACTCATAATTTGCATATGCTTGCCTTGTGTCATAATCCTGAACTGTCAATTGTACTCATTCTGTATAGTCACATTGTATAGTAATGTGGTTTTTCATAATTCATGTGAATTGTGTGTTTTATCATCTGTAGTTTCTTTGTGTTGGAATCTTTGACTGGGTTGTTTTTTTGTATCTCAGATACAAACGAAATCCAATGTCTCAATAAGTGAGGCTTTATGAATAGTGCTGAAAGTTTTCTACTATGGGGGTTTAAAAATACACTAGAAGGAACACTGTATTTTATGTTTTGATTTCTGCTCTAGTGAAGGAGAAAAGTGATTAAATAGGAGAAGAAGAAAATGGTTAGCGGTGAGAGAAATGTGAAGATGAGGTATAAAAGAGACTAGGGCAGCACTTTGGTATATTAGTGGGGAAAAAAAATAGTGGCGTGTAAATTTTAGACTGGCTTTCTGTTCTTCTCTCTACTGTGCTCTGCATCACTGACATCAGCCAGTGTTTATTTTGATAATTCTTCTTTCTTCTGTTATGGAATGACCAGGCTGGGCCCAGTTCAGGCTGGACTATCAGGTAGCAGTTAGATATGTGACACTGAGTTTAATCATGGCACAATGCTTTCTGGCCTAGATGTACTAGGAAAGAACGCTGTCCCTACCGTGAGGTTAAATAGGTCTGCAGGTGATATTGCTGGAGCGATAACACACCCTCTAATTCACTGAGTGCAGCTTGTGATAGGAATGTGATGTGCCAGCTGGAGAGGATCCTGCTAGGAATAACTAGAAACCTTTTTATTAAACATGATTCTGCTTGTCTGTGCTTCCCCTCTGCTAGTTCTCTGAACTTCAATTTCTATCCTTTTTTTTGTACAATAGGAAAAATAACACAGATGAAAGCTTTCATTCTTTGCCTTATGAACATCTTTCCTCAGACCCCCTAAAGTCTGTTCCTGGAAAGTTTGGACAGTTCCTTTATTTTCCTTAATACTTGCAAACACTAAACCATTGCCTCAGAAGGGATATTTGTATTGCCATACACTGTTCGGTGATTTTTTTCCTTTATGACTTTTCCCTGTCTGTTTCCCCTGTCTTCTAGGGCACAGCTTGTGGAAATATGTCACACTTCTGTGGTTCAGCAGAGTGGGAGGCAGCAAATCTGGATCTTATTACCAGTTTGGCCATAGTCTTCCTGTGTGAACATGGGTAAGTTATTTATTTCTGCACTGATAATACAGCGATGTTAATCACTCACTTCATGGGGCAAGGGTGGCCAATCTGTAACATCCTTGAAGTGTTTAAGCAGTTCAGATGGGACTCTCAAAGCAGATCTCTGTCATATGTTTGGCTAGCATGGAGACTTCTGGGCAACCTGAAGCTCCTCTATGGGACAGGTCAAGTGGCTACAGCTGCTAATGCTGATACCACCCAGATACTCTGGGATCTGGCTGCAAGGCAACCCAGACCTGCTCTTCAAAAGGTCCTCAAATGAGTCATCCCCATGTCACACCCTGTTGAAATTTTGGTATGAAACATGTAGGATTAGCAAGGTTGGCTATCTCTGTTATGTGAAAATAAAAGGAAATGAAAATATGCTGAGCTCTGGTGAGAGGAATGTCAGAACCACAGCAAAAGGGCTGTGAAGAGAGCAAGCAGTCCACTCCCTATCAGATGCAAGTATATTCCTGCACATCTGTCTAAGCCATGCTTTAAAAAGTTCCAGTGATGAACCAGGCTGGCACCAAAAGAGCAAATATTAGGGTTGGTTCATATTATAACGTATGTTTCAGCCATCATCTTGTTCCCCAGAATAAACAAACTGCACGGGTTAAGGAGTGCATTCCTCCCCACATGTGTCAAAAATCTCTGGCTCACTCTGTTTGCTCAGTTCCCCTGATCCTATAAATTATGCAAACTGTGTTCATCTTGGACGCATACTGCCTTATTTTCCCACTTATTGCATAGCTTGGCAGTGTTAGAAGGGATACATTTTTCCTTCCTCTCCTTTTTGTCTTTCTGTTGAGGATTTTATTTATCTGGGTCTGTAAAACAAAAGCATTAATTGTCAGTCTGGTACAATGCTTCATGCTTTATATGATAGTGGGCACTCCTTATACCACAGTGAGAAGGTAGTTTAAAAGACATGTTAACCCACTCCTTTGGGTACAGTTCATCTGTATGGAGTCTGTAAGAAAATGGCTCATACTTGAGACTGAGAGGGGTTAAGAATAGATCTGGCAAAACCTCACATTCTTCCCCTAGAAAATGGACGGAGAAAGTGAGCAACCTCCAGGCTCACAGACAGCAGCTGGGCGTTGGGCTTGGGTTCGCACGCCATGCAATGCTGATGACACAGGCTAGGAAAAAAGGGAGAGGAGGCAAATCTCCCTCTTGATAATCAAGCTATTCCCCAGTCACTTCTGTTTTAGATCCCTGTCCAGCAAAGGCTCCTGCGTGGACTTTGTATGCTAAAATAGTTCCACTGAGGCAGGTGTGATTTCAGGGTGCTGCCCAATTAATCTTGTTTAAAATCACGTCTGAAGATTCAGTGACTTCCAGGACTGGGTCTTCGCTGACAATCTTTGGATCATTTAGAGAAAAATGCATCTTCTCAGAGCAATCAAGATATTAGGAGGAAGCCATAATAGGAATAATGGACCTGTTTTTTTCTCATATTGTCTAAAATTAAAGATTGAGAGTCCTATTTTATTAGTTTTCTACTACTAAGCCTTCCTTCAAAAAAAAAAAAATTCAGAGTACATTTGACTAACTTCTCAAGAAACAAAATTGGAACAACCTGTTTTGATAAGTTATGTTAATAAACACTTGCTGAGAATCTTTAATTTCTTAAATTCTCCATGCTCGTTGCTAACTATGTTCAAAAGAAGAATTACAAATTTTTATTTTTTTTTAATGCAGCCTTATCCATTTTGTGGCCTTACTTCTGAATTCTAATCTCTCACACCTGGAGATGTCTCCCGTAATCCTAAACTACACTAAAGATTAAAGTTTTTTTGAAGGTGCAAGGGTGTATGAACAAGTTCAAAGGTCTTAAAATTCCATTAGTTGGTGGGGTGTAGCCGATTTACCAGAGTTACCAAAACAATACTTCTTCTCTGCAAATACAACATGCAATTAAATACATTCATCTTGTTCTTCACAGTAGAATTGAATCAGCTTCCAGAATTTAGCTGTGCTTGATATCTGCACGTAACACAAGATGGTCAGGAAAAATCTTGTTAGGGTTTTTTGTCTCCTCTTCCTCAATATAACAGGAACTGCAAATCGAAGGGAGCATGATAACATGAATATGGGGGTAAGTGATGCGAGTTTAAAGGAAAAATCATGGCTAATGAACGTGTTTTGCTTCTACTGAAAAATCACCTTGACTCCTCACACAAGACTTCTACTTTTGTGACTAGCTTTGTAGGTTTTCATAGTCGGAAACATGATACTGTCTGTGGCCTTCCTGGAACAGAGAGTGAGTACAAAATGCTTGCATTCTATTGATTTTCCAGATCTGAGAATGCTAATATTTTTCATATGCAATCACACTGATGTTTACATTATTTGGGGATTTGAAGTCTGTTTTGATGCTTTATGAAGTCTGACATTGCTTGAATAAACAAATTCTTAGTAATTTATTAAAAAGTATAGTTGTACCACTTAATCTGTCTGTGCAGAAAGAGGCATTTTTCCTCTGGGACAAGAATAACCCAGCATTTAGTTAATCAAGTTTTAAAAGCTGTGAATTTAAGCTCTTTGGGATATATACATTACCAATTGCAGGAAGTTGGGAAATAAAAGGAACTTTTCAAATAAAAAGATGTCAATTTTATAGCAAAGGAGCTGGAAACAGATGTTTCACGCAAAGCATAAGAGTTGTGTCATTCCTTTAGGTTTTCAAAGTCACTTCTTGTCAGATGCATTGGTTAAGAGAGAAAATTAATGAGCTGTGTTAAGTTTTATTACACAATCTTCTGATGTGGGAAAGCTTCCCTCCAGGAACCGCTCTGTGCATGGCTTAACTGATTTAGGCATGCCTGCTGCAGTATTCTCCAGAATGTGTTGGAGATCAAAGTAGGGGGAGTTATTCAGGTTTTATGGCAAGGTAATTAAAAAAATATGGGGATTATTACATATAAATCATACTTGCATAAATTTGCTGGCAAAACAAAATCAAATAAACACGTTTAAAAAGCAAAATCAGGAAAACATGCAGCCACATTTTTTACCATTACAGTTGCAAAGCTGTACCCTAAAGTCTACATTGTTGACCGCTTTCTTCCACTGCAGAGAATTTGGCCCAGTTCCATTTTACTGATGTTCTCATTTACTTAAAAAAAAAAAAAGAAAAAAAAAGCATACTGAGCTCTCCTATGCGGTGACAACGTGAAGATGGGCACTTTGCACCAGCTGCAACAGAGAGGTGGTCGCAGGGAGAGCAGTGGCTAGACTTCCCTTGGTTTCTTAGTGATTTAATCTGAAAGTTTATTCTCCTCCAAGTAGACTCGTGTGCCTGAGAATTTATCTTTTCAATGCAAGTGTTAGTATTATACAAAATGAGACACAAGAGCAGAACCTGTTCTCCCACCTATTTTTCCAGTGTAAGTGGAAGTGAAGGGCAGGTTTGGACCAACAGCTTCTGGAAAAGGGTTAAAAAAAGCGCCCTAGAATACTGCAAGGACTTTCTCTTCTCAGGTCCACAGGACTTTAGAGGGAAGTGCACACAAGCTCAGGAAAGATTGTAGCTCATTCTTTCTGGCCACGTACAGGAGAAATGGACACGTGTAGTATGCCCCAAATGAAGGCTCAGAAATCCCGGTCTAGAAAGAGAGATGATCCAGTTGTAAATGTTGAAGTCCTGATGGTGAAATGCAGAAAACATTTCTCTCTGGGTGGGAGAGAAATGAAGAGTATTGTGAAACTTCTGTTTAATCAGAGGAGAGCTTTCACATTTCTGTCACACAAATATGCAGAAAGGATAAGCTTATAGCTTCAGCTGTCTTGAATGCAGTGATACCATATGATGACAGAACACACATGCACATGCCTGTACAAACATATACACAGTTGTAGCCAAAACGTATAACACTGTCAGGACTGAACTTTCTCTCTCTAAGGATGTACATATGCCCTCTTTGGTCTAATTTGGTTTATGACTCTACATGTGCATGTATATGCAAGAGATATAAAATACAAGTACAGTAGCTTTTGATGTGAAATAACATTTAGTTTCTTGTACCAACTACAGGTCCCCAAGAGAGGACATGTAAAGTTCACTCTGGAAACTACACAGCTGAAGCACTAGCAATAGAATAAGCAGAACACGCTTAGCTGACATTTCACCAATCTTCTCTGCTGCAGTCCTAACCTGCATGAAACAGCAGGTCTGATTGCCAGCTCCATGCAGATGAAACAGTACAATTTGAACCATGGAAACCTATGTGAAGTATCAGGTGAAAATCCCCCTGTGCTTTACTCTTCCAGGTGATGAAATAATTTCCTGAAGGAACTGAAGAAACCACCCCAGGATGTCATTTTTTTAAAGGTACTTGGCTGTGAAATTTTGTCCATCTTAACCTTGGCTCAGTGTTTGGCATGGGGGATCTCTTCTACTTCTAACCTTTTTGCATACAATAATGACAATGAGTATGTATTAAAGTTGTATTATCTGAAGGTGGAATTTGAAGGTTGGACTTGAAAGTATTGCAAAACTTCATTGTATTTGCATGCTCCCTGAGTAAGCTTTGCTGTTAATCATGTGCACAATGTTGAAGACAAGGACCAGAAAACTCAGTGAGATTTTGAAACAGAAATAATATAAAGCCCTTTGCAAGATTTAATATAAAATCTGAACAGTAAAGAATTCTGCGATGTATCTGGTTCTTGTTTGATGTGCTTCTACTGCCACAGTTAATATAGTGTTTGCAATGCACACATAAAGCAGATATGCCCAGATTCCTCTCTAAAAGAGTTAAATTATTTTATAGTCATGTATGCTATCTTTCCTGTTTGGTTGGGGTTTTTTTTCCCCCACAATCTCTACAGGCTGTTTTTAGATTATGCAAGTTCTTCTTAACAGCTTTCAACAAGACTTGCTATAATATAATAGAAGTAGATGGTTATAAAGAAGACTGTAAAGACTCTTCCAGGAAATTTCTGAGCATGAGGGGAGTCCCTCTTTTTTGGTAATTACCAAAGTCTATGAGAAAAATAATCCTCAAATGCGGTATTTGGAGACATACTTTTCTGTTCTTGGGTGCTAATGATGGGGAACTTCACCACAGCAGGATAAAAATCACCCTCCTCCACATCAGTCAAAATCTTCAAAATATTTCAGCCCCCAAAGTACAACTGAAGTAGTATCTAAGTTTTCCTAAAGGTTGGTGCCAGCCCTTCAGAGGTAAGGTTCAGTTTCAGCTGTACTTCTTTTGTATGCTTGAAAACACCAGTGAGCTGAGGGGTTTCTTGGTTTTACTGCAGACGCGCTGCATGCATGTGTGAGCGTTTTCTGCAAGATCTTACAGAAAGACAGGAACATAGAAAGCCTGTTGTACAGACCATCATGTCTGGCCAAGGTCAGTGTGATCCGAGTATTCAGGATGCTTAGAGCAATAGCCCTGTTAATGTCTAAGTCACTGTGTCCCGTAGGAAGCTGATGACTTTTACTGGCTTACATGTGGCTCTCTGTGTCTGCAGGCCCCAGGAACAACATAACTGAGAGGTTCATTTGTGTTTGGGTTGGTTGGTATGTGCACACTCCCCAGTTTCATCCTAAAGTGCTTTGTTTCATGAGTGTGTTGACACTGGTTCCAGTGCCACAGCTGCTGATGGACATTTCACCCATTCCCAGTTCTCTTGATGGCTTCCTGCTACATGGGGAAAAAAGAGGCAGTATATTGGGAACACCCTCCATCAAACTCTCTCCTCTGTTGGAGGGAATGGCAAGGTACCAGGCAAGAATATGGACTGGCAATCTGTGGACAGTTTGTGGCTCTGCCTCTCCAGTGCTTCCTGGAAGGAAGATGCTGAGTCTCAACACAGTGTGTGAGTTCCTTGCTCCTCTGTGCCACCCTGTGCTTGCTTTTCCAGGCAAAGTGGAGCACTCCAGGTCCATTCAGCAACCCCTGATGGTCAGCATGCCATACACGGTTTTCTGCTCTCCTTCATTAGGGGATCCTGGGGGCTGCAAGCCAAGAGCCAGTGGTGGTCTTGGCACTAAGCCCCTGGGACACCTGCATGCTGGTGGAGCCCTGGCAGATATGAGCACAGGGCGTTCTTCCCTAAATTAACATGAACCCTCGCTGCAGTTGTGTTAAGGTCCAAGGCTGGACAAAGCCGACTCCAAGCAGTTAGCTACTTAATGCCCTCATTTCACCCTTTGTAAAATGGCAGTGCCACTGGGAAATGCCCTGAAATTCTTATCTAGGAGCTGCTTTAAAAATTGGAACATTATTATTATTAGGTTACTGTGAAACTAGAAAAAAATTTACCCTGGACTTCTCGTCATATACATTTATGCCCAGAAGGCAGCCTACATAGGCACATACCTAGCCAGACTCATGGCCACAGTGTTTCTCAAGGCATAAATCATTTTAGAGGCTCACTAGGTTTACTTCAGACAGTTCCATCTTCTCTGTTTGGAACAGGCTGTGTTATCAGCCTAATTGCAGCCATTGAAACATTTGTGGCCAGAATTTTTTGTTTGTGTGCTAACATCAGTGTTGGCAGGAGAATGGTGACCAGAGGTGATGCTAACTATCAAGTATGTAATTGTTTTCCAGTAACAGTGATTACGGGCTTTAAAGGGGAAACAGGACCTTATAAAAACCTTATTGTGATTCTAAAAGTATCAGATAAAATGAGGACCCTGCTCTGAACTGCTGAGATGATTTTGTGATGATATACATGGCTTTGGCAATGCAAATATGGGCCATTTGCATCTCATACCTCCTTGAAGGACAAATTTGCTCTTTGCCAGTTTTTGCCTTGGGTTTGCACTATTTTTTGCTTTCAGATATCTACAATGATAGGATTTTGATAGCTTCTTGACCAAAGAAGTGCAATTTAATGATTTTGCCTAACTAGAGATGTATTAGTTTATGTGAAGCAAGGGCACGCCTTTCTGACAAAGATCTCTCTAATCCACTGACTATGTTGTGTTAATGTTTACTGATTTTTTGATGAGTGCAATGATTTGGTACTTATGTTTAAATCATTTATCTTCTGAGTGTGCAGTGCTTAATGTATGGTTTTATTGATTAAATAATGGCATATGCTTATGTAAAAGCAGTGTGTTCCTGTACAAGATCTTTCTAATTTATAAATTAGATACATCACATATTCAAGCATGGCATCATTTAAGCTGACATACATCAAGGACACTGCTGTCCTGGTTCTGGTACAAATGAGGTATGTAACACTGCATTGAGATGTTCAATACAAATTAAATTACCCCAGCAAAGCTCCTGTAAAATAAAATCTTTTTACTTTTTTTAGCAAATATTGCGGAGTGTGAGTGGTTTTTAACGGCATTTTAATTGTTATCAGGACCAGTAATGTAGAGATAATGGGAAATTCTGGTGTGACTATGGAAAGACAGAGTCTGCTCTCCTGCACATCATGACGTGCTCAAGAGTTAGAACATAACAGCGGTTTGTGGAAACTAGAGAGGAAATAAATTTAACATATGATCCTAAATATTTTCAGTGGCGTTACTTAGTTTCCCACTCAGATTGTAAACACACTTGCCTATTTGCCCCACTCTCTGCAAGATTGCCAGTTATTCCATTCTTTGTGTCTTTAATGGGTAACTTTCATTCAGTTATCACATAATCACATAATCACATAATCATTTACCTTTTACATATACATTTACAAAACACTAATTCAATGTGAGTTTAAAGGCAAAGTCCAACCAAACAAGGAGTGAATCAACACAGTGAAAGTCTAAAGTGACCACAAGATGTACTGTGAAAACATGAAGCTGCTCAGTCAGAAGGAAGAATTTCAGTTCTTTGCAATTAACCCTACGCTGGTAATCCTTCTTCAAGCAGGCATACACATCTGTTTGTCTTTCCACGCAATGTGCACTGTGGCAAGATGAAAATCAGAAGCAGAGCTAGTTGCCCTTCCAGGAACTCCCAGATCTAATGTGAGATTATAATCTTGGCATCTAGACTGTTTGAAGATGGCACAAATAATAACAAAGAACAAACCCCAACCCAATTGTGCCTAAATTCCAGTACAGGAATTACGGTCAAACCTCCCCTGAACATACTTCAAAACTAGCTTGTGTTCTTTTCTGTGCTTGTTCCTTATGTTCGCTGTAGGTAAGTGACTGTTTTTCAGCTTTGAACTAATTATCATTCCTGAAAGCATTTTCCAAACCACAGCTGCTTTATGGGCCAGCTTCTGTTTCCAGTGAATTACAGGAGTTCTGCTGGTGACTGCAATGGAAGCAGGAGCAGTGTTAATGAAGCAGTCCTATAAAATAAAAAAAGTGGAAAAAAAGAGGTAAACTATTTTCCAGTGCTTTGAGGTTAAGGTTAGAAGATTGCTATAGTCATTACAGTAAAATGACTCATTCTACAGCTTTTTCTTTAAAATGGTAGTGCAGCATTGGCTCATTATGCACATCCTGACCTTTGTCTGTGTACATTCTCTTGCTGCATATTCTGATTTTGGCTGGAAGCAAATATTGAAGTCTTTTTTTTTTTTTTTTTTTTTTTCTTTGCATTTGGTACAAGCAACTTTTTTGGACTCCATGTGACAGATCAGCTATTTCTCCCTTGCTGCTTTCAAAAGTTTTTATAATATCAGCCTTAAAAATCCCATTTCTTTGTGAAATTTCTTCAGGATAAAGTCAGCCATAAAATGGAAGAAAAATGCCTTTAGGCTTACGAATTCTTCTTTCTCTCAAGCAGCAAAATACCGTTACTTTGAGAAGTGTCTGTGTTCATTGTTTCTCTGAAATCTGAACTTTTTCTACTTGGAGACAGTTAACTCCCTGAGAATCTTGCAGAAACAGTATTAGATGTTGATCTCTTCACAGGAGAGCACGGAGAAGCAGACAGCCAGGCCACATTGATCTGGGCTGCAGGATGTGTTTAGTGAAAAATCTACAGAGCTCAGCTGAGGGTGTCAGCTGTCAGTCTGCAGAGCATCTGTCAGAGGAGTATTTGCTTCACTGTCGCTGAATGTGAGTAATGCTTTCACAATATGGCAGGATGATGCTATAGATTACAGTTGTAATGGAGCACATCCTGAACAGCTGAGCCTGCTCTCTCTCGCCCATTCAATAGCAAGAGTTGCCTCGCTATAAGAGCTCGGGGGATTACGTACTCCAAACAGCTGTCTATAGCACCATGGATTTATTTGGGCTAAATGAGAACTTGCTTTCTTTAGCTAAATCAAACTTTATCAGACAGTTTTACTGTTGGCAGTTAAAATAAAATGTGTTTGCTGAACAGTAAACACCTTGTTACTGTTAGGAAGGATTATATAAACAAAAGGCATACACAATGAAGTCTTATGCCAACTGACTTACTGTCAAAATAATATACGGCCGTTAGCGGAATTGTGCTCACTTGAAGGAAATTATAGGCCTAAAACCACATTTTGAATGACAAAGAAACCATTTTTCCACAAATAATCTTTTAAAAGTTTAATACACTGTGCCTTGTAGAAGTGGTTTCAGAGACCAAGGATGCTGTATCCTCATAAAGGAAAGTTAGAAAAAACTAGGTGGACTGCCTGAAATCTTCAAAGGTTTACTGTATTTGCATAATGTACTAGATCAAGTAGATTTAGCATATTGCCTTCTATAAGATATATGAAAGTTGTTTTTGCCCAACAAAACATAAAAACGCTCCCTTTCAAAACAGGATTTGCTGTTCTTCTGTCACTTAATACACTATGTAATCTACACAACTACAGACTGCTCATGAGCAAGCAAATACATGTTACAATTATATTAAGTTTATATTTTACTTATATGTTTATATTATATGCTTATTTTATTATTATATTCATAAACCATAAATCAGTTTCCTTTCACTCTCTAAGAAACTAAAAGTAAGGCAGACATTCTGTTTTACAATCACAACAAGGAAAAAAGGCAGATCCAAGCCCAGCACAGTCACTGAAAGAAATAACACTAACTACAATGAGTTTTGGATTATTCTTCAGAGAGTTTGAAAATAAATTTGCTTTCTTTGTGTTAAAAACTGAAGTCCCAATTCAGGAAAACATAGAGCTAATGCTATTTGCACTTTCTCACTCCATTCTGAATTTCACTGTGCAAAATTTTTTCTATGATTTCTTTCTACGAATCTACAAAGCGTTTCTTTTAACTGATTACCTCACAGTTAAAACAGCAGAATCCAGCTGTCCACCACAGTAGGAAATGTCTTCTGCTTGCAGAACCTGCTATGTGACCATAATGTAGACTGGAAAGATGGACAGCACCTGGTCAAGAGCTATAGGCTGAATTTGGGCTAATGATTTCTGTTACAAAGAACTTCTCAAGGACAACTTGAGGAAAGATTCATAAGTTTGCAAATTCTTGGGGAAAACTCTATAATCTATACAAATGTGTGTTGTGGAAGACCAGTCAAACATATATTAGTATAATTGGGTTTATACATTGCTACATGTATGTATCATACTTTGGAAAACTTATTTTTCTAGGAAGAGAACACACTGGAAGCTTGGATTTTAATGGTGCCTTATAAATTTTCCTTCAGCCAAAACTGGCTCCAGGTGAAGTTAAGATGAAGCTTTCCACACGTTTCCTAACAGAATGTCTTGCTTCCTTAATGCAATGCCTGACCTTAGAAATGCTCCTTTCCTTTTCCACAGTCTCACTGAAAAGCTCATATAATATGGACAAATACACCAATTTTGTTGCAATTACTTTTTCCAGTTTTTTAGGGAAACTTGAGGGCCCAGTAATAATCCCTCTGAGCTGCTTGTCATTGCTGTATAGTTTGGAGTGCGATAAAATGTAGACAGGTTCTTAAAACCACCTTCTTACATCTTAAAAAAAAGTCACAAACAAAAAGATTTTTTTCTATTTAATCTTTCAATAAGAATTAGAAAAAAAAATCTGGTTAATAAATGTTGCTGCTGGAAATTTCAGGACAAGGTCTAGAACTATCATTTTTTTGTGTTAACCAGAAAGGGGCATTTAGGTGTCTTTCCATGAGAAATCAAGGATAAGGTGACTTCATGAGGATTTGCTATTGCTCTTCTTTAAGTATGTATATAATTTATGCTGGTACACAAGTGCTCTACCTTGGCTAATTAATTGGGGTCAAAGCCATTACAGGTTCACACTGTTGACCTTTGACACAAACCTGAAGGACCAGGAAAGATGATCATCTATTTTAATTATTTTCTGAATTCAGTTTCTAAAAGAATGTAACTACAGACAGGGTATTTTACGAAGAACATGATATCTTAGAGTTTTGTTCTTCCTTCAAACCAGGCATTAAATGGCTTACCATTCAAAGAAAAGGACTGTCATTTATGAAACTGAATGCAAATTTGGTAGCACACTATACTTTTTTCTTGCATGTACTGAATTGCTTTCTATGGCATGTGATATGCCGCTGACAGAACCGAGACAAAGGAATATGCATAATTAAAGTGAGTTCTCCCATGCACTAAGAAGCTCCAGTGAGAAGCAATTAACACTTCCTGAGCAAGCTGCTCTGTAAGCGGCAGGTCAAGTGAGGTACAGTTGCCTTCAGATTTATTTCCTTTTGTCCATTGAATTTCTTGTGCTGTTAAAACTCCTGACACTTAGTGAGGAAGATACGTGTCACAACTACTAGGAGCTATCTGTACCCCGACTGTCCGGTTAGTTCACGCATGCTTTTTGGCCAGATGGCTACTGCTACACAGAGGGGTTTAATTGCACAACTTGGCCTGCCCTCCTGTTACAGCTGTTGCACTGACCTAGCTACTGATTATCCTTGTATTTTTAGGAATGTAGCTATCTCTGTGACCTGTAATCTTTTGTTAAATGTGGTTGATATTTGGGAAAGATTTCAAAAGTTAGAAGGAGATAAAGTGTGTGATTGTACGGGCTCATTTCCTTAGGGAAGAGTAATACACAAATATATATATGTATTTGCAGTGATTTATCTGGTAACATATGTATCAAAGCTGTAGGTAATTTGAGATTTTGTGGTACCTATAAATGCTGTGTTCTGAGAGTAGCAAAGTGAATTGAAGCTAAAAAGCTGAAACACAAAAGAGCTTGAAAAATTCTTACCTTGGATCTGCTGCCAGAAACATAAAGTATGTTACTTCTATAAATAAGAGCCCTATCTTCCAGATGACATAAGTTTGGCCTTTAAACAGGGATAAACCTCTTTTCTTTGCAAAAAAATAAACGGACACCAATATCTCTCATTACTCTCTGTGTGAATTAGGCACACCCTACCAAAACTCACCATAATTACCACCTAGCACCCATCTCTGCGCAGACACGCAATAAACAATATCTTGTCTCTGTGCATATATTGGCTTGTTGCACACTAGGAGATGAACTCTGTTTGTGAGACAACAGTTTTTGGCATCCCAGATGAGACCACGCTGAAAAGCCTTGCCCGGAGCGACTTGCTGCACCAGTGGGGGCAGTGGACTGCCTGGACTCCAGCACACACCGACTGAGTGGGGACTCCACCAGTTCCTCTCCCATGCTGGGCAGTAAGCAACACAAAGATGCAATGCTAAAATAGAGCTGTTGTGTGTTTCATCTCTCCTGCACTGGTACAGTGACGACTGGAGCAGGTAGAGTTCAGTTTTGGTTTTGGATTTTGGTTTGGCCTCTGTATAAATCATTCCAAAAAGGACTGTGGCAGTGGCTTGCAATTTTTACACATAGATGCAGACAGAGCTTTGGGCTCTAGCTGAGTGTATGAAATCTTGGATAAAGCAGTCTCCCAGGAAATAATATGGGATCTGACTCCTCTACTGAAGTACCCCCTTGCACCCCATTGGGATGCATCCTAAAATATTGGGATAAATTTGGAGGGGATCCCCTGACAAAAGAGAAAATGAAAAAATAATATGTAATCAGTGGTGGCTGATATATGATTTGGATGATTAAGAAAAATGGCCTGAAAATGGATCCTTGAATTATAATACTATTTTACAGTTAATGTTATTTTGTAAAAGGGTGGATAAATGGGATAAGATGCCATACATAGATTTGTTTTTCTCTTTATGAAATTATCATGCTATTGGAAAAAAAAAAAGTAAATTGCTGGGATATAATGATATTGGTTGAAAGTTTGCAAAAGTGCCCTGAATTCATCTGGGATGGAGTTAACTTTCTTTATAGTAGCTAGTGAGAAGCTGTGTTTTGCATCTGTGCTAAGAAGGCAGCTGATAACATACTGATGTTCATAGTTTTTGCCAGGACAGTCAAAGACTTTTTGGCTTCTCTGCTGTGCTGGTGTGTGCGGGTGCAGGAGGAGCTGGAAGGGAGTGCAGTCCCGGTTATTTGCCTAGGATTCTGTCTTAGGTTTAAGACTGAGACCCAAACTGGCCACTATTCCATAAAGTGCACCTCATGAGGCTCTGTCTGGAAGGTCTCTCTCTTGCTCCGGGTTGTCTCTGTCTGGGTCACCCCTCTCTCGGGGTCATCTTGCTGTCTCGGTCAGCTCTTGGCATTGGATACTTAGGCTTTTACGTCCTTTCATAGCCTGAGTACATCAGAGTCAAAACTATAACAAAAGAAACCAAAGAAAAGAGGTGTTGCGCTGGTTGTGGTATTGGAAAAGGATGTATTGAAAAGAAAGAGAATCAGATTTTGAAAGTGCCGGTATTAGTGATGGTGGGGCAGAAGGACGAAGAGTTGTTCAGGGATCAGATATATTTAGTCTGGTGGCAGGGGGAAGAAGGTCTCAACAGCAGCAGTCAGTTACACAAGCTCCCCTGTGAGAAGCAGTGGGGCCAGAAGGGATGCCTGCCTTTGTACATGTCCCATTTACTACCACAGTTTACTAAATTGGAAAGAATCAGTGGGCTCTTGTTGGGATAATCCTGAGAAAATGTGTACATTAGGAGAGACAATTATGGTAACTCATAATCCAACTTGGGAAAATGTACAAACACTGTTAAGTTCACTTTTCACCCCTGAAGAAAGAAGAGTGCTTTTGAATAAGGCAAGTGAAGAGAATGAGAGACAAAATGCAAGAGATGACCCTGCTGGGGATATGCCAAAATGAGATCCAAATTGGGATCTTAATTGTAGTGCTGAGAGAGCTATGATTAAACGGTATCAGCAGTTGATTTTGTATGGAATAAAACATAGGGTTCTGAAATAAAGGAATATCTCAAAATTATATCAGGTGGAACAGGGGGTGGATGAGAATCCTTCAGCATTTTGTGAGAGATTATGTGAAGCAGTCCGACATTGAGAAATCCAGGAGCAAGATCACTTGTGAAAGGGGATCAAATGCCTGAGGCAGACTTGTTGATGATGGGAAAATATTATGCCAAATGAAGGGGACTGGGAGTGAATATAAAGGTGTCCCCAGCAGATTGCCTGGTTCCAGTACAGCTGGGGAATGAGATTATATTTTTTTCAGTTGATACTGGAGCAACATATTCAGTAGTAACTAGTTGTAAGGGACTTTTAAATAAGTTTACTATGCCAGTTGTTGGGGTCACAGGAAAGTGTGAAGAGAAACCTTTTTTGCAGCCAATTAAATGTAGAATTGAAGATCAAATTTTGACACATGAATTTTCATATATGCCTGAGTGACTGGTACTTCTCCTTGGTAGGGATCTGTTGAATAAATTGAGAGCTCAAATAACCTTTTCTGAAAATAAAATCCAATTGCATATACTAAAAGATAATGCTTGGAAGGCCCAGTTGTATCTGTTACAGAAAGAATGAATCAAGAATCCCACAATACCTGAGGAGATAATGAATGCTGTAATCCTGACGGTATGGGCCACTGAGTTATCAGGAAAAGCAAAAGGAGTGGAACCAGTAGGAGTAGAACTCCCTCCACAGGTACATGCAGTTGGGAACTCCAATCCCAATAGATACTTCAGTGCATCCCTTCAAGCCAGGAGACCGAGTATATCTCTGAACCTGGAAGGATGAACCTTTAACTGAAAAGTGGAAAGGACCATATTTGATGCTTTTAACAACCAACACAGCTGTGGATTTAAAAGGGATTGATTCGTGTACCCATTATTCCAGAGTAAAAAAAATGCAATATAAAGTACATTTAATTTCTGTCACACAGGCAAATTAAGTCATATCAAAGACAGGTTATATGCTGTTAATTTTTAAAAACTCCATAGCTCTTTAAGTAACTGCCAGCCAGAACACAGGTTTGCATGTTTTCGGTAACAGAAATTAGTTCTGACCCTCCTCCAACTGAAACCAATGGGAATTTGGCCAACTACATCAAAGAAAACAATACTGGGACATGTAAGTTTGATGCAGATGACTGATTATTGAAAAATATGTATTTGTATGCATGAGAAATAGGACAAAATAAAAACCAGGAATACAAATCCCCATTAGATTTAAGGAAGTGTTTGGATTCTGACTTTTTTTCAATTCTGCTCCAATGGGTCTTGTTCCAGGGCAGATTTAAACTACAAAAATAGCTGCCCTTCTCCATTTTCCACTTTTCAAGATGGCAAAAGTTTCAGGAAAATCAGATTGATCTGTGAGATTACTGGCACTGTGGGAACTGAGAACATATCAGTATGATTAGGACCTTTCTCATGATTACCGAAACATCAGACTTTCCCCTTGATTTGGCCTCAAATGTAAACTTTGATCCTGAGTCTAAAATTTATTCTATTCTAATGTAGTTATCTCTGACCCGAACCACAACCGGCATACTGAAATGTATGCTCTGGGATTGGCAGCAAGCCTTCTAAATCACACTATCAGCACAGAAAGGTTTTAAGATCGACTTAAGCAGTCACTGGGAAAGCCAGAGTGCCCTTTGTCTCCGTGTATGTAACATTAAGAGAAACAACCTGGGGAAAAGGGACCATGAGCACAGTGAGGCATAATCCCTGCTGGCTTCACGTCCCCTTTGGGCAGCGGGCATCTATATGCAATTGAGAGCAAGAGCTAAATTAATATCCAGAGGGATTCCTCAAGATAGGGGGAAACTCTTCAACAGACAGACACACGGCTATGTGAAAGAGACACATTCACTTTTTGTTTCTCCCTCTCTGCCTTCCTACAGAAGCTCTGATCACAAAACGTGCCATTTTTGTCTGAAGTGATTTTGAGGGTAATGCTGCGGATTTATGCAGATTACTTTATGCAACTGTTGGCAGTGACCACAGCAAAAGATGACCTTTCAGCGTATGTTTCTGTTTGCAGTGTTCATAAAACCTGGACTATCTGCAGTTACAAAAATGAACAAATAGATCTGGAGGTGTTTGATTTACTATCCCAGTCTTGACTTTCTATTAATACACTGGTTCTCACTACCTGTATCCTTTAAACTGTCACAGACAACCCCCAGCCCACCCCCTCATAAAAAAAAGCCTGCACTGCACTGAAAACCCTTAAAATAAATAGAAAATAACTCTTTTTCCCCCTCAAAGCACTCACATTTGTTCCTTCAAAATTAGGACTCAGCAAATAGTTGGAATACATCTGTACTCAGAGGAATCCACATCAGATCATAAATTTGTTCATGTTAAATGCAAACATATGAATGCATTCTTATATCCAGGGACTATGGAAGGGTTTAGAATTTGCACACTTCACTCTGTGTAATGCCAGGGCAATGTTTCACTCATCTATGTAAATAGAAAGCAGGCTTGTTGCATTAAAGGCATAAGTATCCTTATGCTCTGCATAAACATCACAGGATTCAATTTTGAGAAGGAATCACATAATTTGTCATATCTTTTATTGTGATTGACTTCAGTGACGGGCATACACAAACATGATTTTCCACTCAGTGTAGCAGCCTGTCTCTTGGTGTGCATTTGCTGCTAGAATAACAGGAAAAAAGATTAACCTCAGATATGCAAATAAGCTTAATTGAATAAAACAGGACAAATTACCCCATTGCTGGCACAGTTCCTGGTTTGGCTATGCTGCACACACCACAGGAGCACCGGGAGAAGGCTCATGTGGCTGCCTCTCATTCCTTTCCTCCTTTTCAGGGGCTCATGGCAGAGCTGTACTATGGTGGCAGGTACCCCAGCACAGTGAAGCACTGTAGCTCTTTGTGGTGTAAGGGACCCCAGTTGCACTCTGTTACCCCACCTGAGCTTAATTTGGAGACTTCTGAAATTACCTGAGCCTTACTGTCTCTCCCGAGAGCCCCAGTTTGGCTACTCAAAAAAAACAAGCTTTTATTATAAAAAATAACAACCTCCCCCCTTAAAGTTTATAACCCTTGTCATTGCAAAGAAGGTAAATGTGAAAACAGTTGACACACGAGGCTCCAGAACTGAGCCTCTGCTAAGATCATTAACCATGTGTTTGTACATTTTCAGTGTTGGCAGCTGTAAGGAGACCTTGGGCTTTTGGCTCGTATGGGATGGCAGTGCTGTTGGTGTGGGACGCACCCTCAGAAGACCTCTCATGCCTTCTGGGGCTGCAGGAGGAAGTCAAGAAATCGTTTGTAGAGCTTGTCCTCAGGCTCTCTACATTGAGGCTATTTACATTATACCATTAAAAAAAAATAAAAAGGGAATAGTTCAGTATGGTCATAGTGTTAAAGAAATGTGTCTAAAAACCAGCCACTTAATGATGAGGGAAAGAAATCTGAAGGGGAAAAAATCTGCTTCAAAAAGTATTTTTCATGGAATGTCATTTATAACTTTCCCACCCCAAAGCTTCTTCTTCCCTTCCCTGGAAAAAGTGGGAAAAAATATGGATTCTAAAGAAACCTAATTGTATATGTATGCCAGATGCAAGTTTTGTTAAAACATCTTGTGAGTTGTCTCCCTTGGGGCTATTACTTATCATCTTTTACAAAGCAGATAAAGAGGATTTCCTGATTCAAAAAATGTACAGCTCAGGGTCCAATACTAATGCCCAGCCAAGTAAATCCAGGTCACCTATGAAAATCTTGACACAATCTTGAACTAAGACCATACATCCCTAAGTAAAACTGAAGAGCAAATAAGAATTACAAAGATGAGATTAATAATATCTCTGATGGGGAAAAGTAATGAAATTGGCTGTACCTGACTGCTGCATGATCAAACCCAGCCCTGTGTCCCATCTGTACAACTCACTGATGGCTGAGTCTTAAAGAGAAGGCAACCCACCCCTCCTCACACTGTCTGCACCGCTCCCCAATGCTAGGAAAGGCACCCACTAACTCTAAGAGCGACATGTATCACTTCCCTTTTGATTAACTGTTTCAGAGAAATCCATTTGCAGATTCAGAAACTAATTTTCATATGAAACAAAGAAAAACCCATATTGGACACTTTGTAGTTGTGTGATGCACAAGAACACAAACCCCTAGCTTGATTAGATTAGATTTTGTTTTCTCCTGTAGTAATTTCTCCAACACTATTTTAGCAAGGCTGATCAGTAGCTACTTTTTCACCGTATGTAGATACTTCGCTGAATTGAAGAAGGTGGTTTGTTTTTTGAAGGTGGTAGCTCTAGATATTATGTTCCATAATTTTATACAGCCATAAATTCCCATCCCTCATCTCCTCATTTTGTTCTTTTCCCCAGCATTACAATCATCGTTGCTTTCTCTTCCTTTCTCATACAAGGAATTCCATTGACTTCAATATGAGTCCTTTTATAAGTAAGGTTTTTTTGGGCATACTGAAGATGAAATACATTTAGAACTCCCCTGAAGTGTAAGGACATTTTAACTCCTTTTTTTCCCACAGTGTTTAGACACTGAAAAACAAATATCCGAATTCAAACAGTATTTCACATATATATGTACTTTGCCTTCTTTTGTCTCTGTCCTGTCTGTCATACTAATGCAGTATTATTACACTCTAAAAATAATACCAGGTGCTAGGATTGTTAGTTTGTTAAAATGTACATGAAATAGCACATTCTAACTGCTGAAGGACACTGAAAAGGTTTGGTCAAGACATTATTCTGCGAAACATATGCCTGTATTAATCTCTGCAATATCAGAAATCACTTTATTTTTTCATATTTGGTGCAACTTTCATGTAACTTTCCTATGCAAGGCACCCAATTTTTTTATTAACCTTCCTCTAGCTAACTGAAGCTGTTAAATTTTGGGGACAGCGATATTCTTGTAAAGTATGTGATGAATAGGAAAATAACTCCAAAAAAAGGTGTGCCAGATTAAGAAAAACCTTTGCATCACTAGATGTATTCACCTTTTTAGTTCCAGCTCTGTAGAGTCTTCCTAAGTAATTGAATTTACATGTCTTACTTGCAGAGTGCCAGATGAAAAAAATTCAGTATGCAACTCTTACAAGCCTTCTGTGGAGTGCACCTGAGAGTGAGTGCTGTGTTACTGCCATTCTCAGATTTGTTCTGGAATAGTCTGCTCCAAAGGCATATATATATATATTATTATATGTAGATGTACATAAATATACATATCAGCTCACACATATGCACATACTATGAAAAGAAAGCCTAGACAACTAAATAATCACAAGAGATAGATTTGTTCCTGTGCATTACTAGAAATTAGAGTAAATATTATGCTTGTGGCCTCCTTCACTTCCATCCTGCACGGTTCTGTTACCTAAAATACATCTGTTGTCAGCACTATCAAAAAATAAAATCTATGGTTTTGACTTAAAATGTGATGGGATATTGCCCAGAATGTTTTCTTACACAGTGTTATCTGAGTCCTTCCTTGGCAAGAAGTTCAGTCTGAAGACAGTTCTCAGATGGTTTCGGCAGCTTAGTTTGCAGTGTCTCTGGAAGCAGGGCTCCCTCATCCTTGTAAGAAATTCCCCCTCCCCAATCCTTCATCATTTGGGAAACTTGCATTTGACCATGAAATCTCTTCCAACTACTGTAAGCAGTTCCAGAAATCAGCTATAGAATTACCTGTTTCCTATAGACATTAGCGACATACGCTGTGTCTAGAGAACCCATGTGCATTGTGTCACGCACATGGCCTTCGCCGATGGCTGCGGCATGGGATGCTCCCACCCGGCTAAGCCCACGGTGAGTGCCAGGATCCCCAAGCCCTCACAGTTATTAGGTGGGTTGGGGGAAGCCACTGCCACAAGCTGTGGCACCCCAGCGTATGGGGATAGACTAAGCCTTTCACAACTTATAAAGTGTGGCTAAAAATAGACCACACGGAAGGGCTGTGTCACAAATTTTAGAGGCTCTTCATTTTTTTATATAATTTTTGAGAGACCAGCACTCATAAAGCAACGTTGAGAGGGCATTATACTAAGGAAACAAACAGTAAATTTGTAGGTTTGCCTCTAACAGCTGGTTTCAGAGGGACCAGTCATTAGGACAGAGAAGGGGGGAATGTGGGATGGAGGAGTGAAAGGGAGATTGTAATAATACTCATAATTAAAATGCTGCATTCTAGCTGCTGGGGAAAACAGTGCTGCAGATTTCTGGAAGAAATTTGATTCCAAGAAGTGCAAGAGGCCATGAGCAAAAATTCTTTCATAAGCAGGAAGTGAGAGAGGGAACTACAAGGAAATATTCTGTTTATTTTGGCCATCATTTTTAAAAACCTGGGGTAAAAGCAAAGAGAAATGAAAGAAAGAATATTGATAAATGATGTGCGAAAAGTACCTAGAATTTCTGGACACTGCAAAGCCTAATTACGAATGCAAATAATTTATTCATGTATTGTCCTGGAACTAATCAATATTTTGCACTTTATTAGGTATGGAAATTTGCATTGTCTCTTTCAAACATACGGTAGTTAGCTGATTAATTGAGTGGTTTGTTCAGTAGTATGACCAGCTGTTATAAATGTTTTAGTGATTTTTTTTGGCATTAAAAGTAAACAGGCCTTTTTTTTGTCTTTTTGGCTGGGCTGAATAGCAAAGCACATAGTCAATAAACCTAGATCTTGTTTCATATCCTGAATTTTGTTTTGGATGCATAATAACCCTAAATGTGTTGCTGTGTTTCTAAGCAAACTCTCACAAGATGCAAAAATACGTAGTTATTTTTCTATGTTTAAAAGATCTTTTGATGTTGTATTTTGCTTTACCAGTTACCCTCCCACCGGCTGTAGCCACAGCTTAAGAGACATTTCTCATAGACCTTTGAGACCTGTTTTTTGAAGAATCTGATGTATATTTTTGGAGTAGGACTCTTTTCCTTCTGCAATAATGTCAAGGAAGTAACTGGAAAGTGCTAGAGATGCTCACAGATTACGAGCCCAAGCCCTCCAAGGAGGATCCCTGCTAACATTGCTGTACTTTGAGCTGCGCACCGTGCAAAAAGTATGGGCATTATACACTGCACATTGCACGTTACAGTGAGGAGATTCATTGAGGAGATTAATGGAGGGATATTCAAAAGTAGGAAAGGCTGTGTGGCGAGGGGCATGGCACTGCACTTTCTACAGGAAACTGAAACTTCTAAGAAGTTTGAGAAGGGCTTGTGGCCATGAGAAATGTGCTTGTCAAAATGCATCCGCAGCTGTGGAATGGCATAACCCGAGTGTCAGACGCCGCCTTTCGTTCGGATTTGGAAAGCCAAAGCCCATCCACATTTGTGCTTGATTCCTTGCTGAGCCTGAAGATGTTCTGGGCTGAAGAATGTCATTGTGTAGTTTCCATTGTTGGCTGTCACACTGCATATGTTTTGGGACTGATCTGAAGTTTTGTTTGACATCATGACTTTTATAAGAATCAAAACCCCCAAATCCCTCAGATGAAATCCATATGGCTTTGTTCACAGGCTGAAATAAAATCATGCTCACAGCCTTTACTGCAACCGAGGGATATTTGGTGGGAGTGGTTTTTTGCTTAATAAAAGCGTAACACTCAAATGCTGGAAATGTGGATATTATTAAGTACCTGCTCTGCAAGAATAACTCAAATGCTGTTTTATTCCCTGCCCCTTTCGTTAGTTGACATGCACAAGAGTCAGATCTGAGGCTGACATGAAGAACGATCTCCGCAGCCTGGCATGGGCCCAGCTTCACTTGAACTCTGTTTTAGACATTATTGGAGGTTTGTCTGCATTTTGGCTCCTTGCAGCTCGGTGCTGAACATTTGGCATAATGTGTGGTAAGGGTTATTACGATACACAGAGGTGAGGTAATTCACATCATTTCTGCAGTGTAGGCAAGTTTGCTTGGCTGCTAGAGCGGTTAAAGCAGGAAGCTTCCCGGTGTGCCGAGATGCTGATTACTAAGGGTCAGGCCCGTGCTCACCGTGACATCATAAAACACAACCAGGGGCTGATTTATTTAAGATCTGTCATGTCACTGGTTTTGTCAGGAGAAAAACAGAGGACAGAGAAGGTGAGTGGGAGCAGTAGGCTTTCACAACATGGGATTTATGTTGAAGAAAACAACATTGACCGTTTCTTCACCAATGACATAAAGATTGTTTTAGTTACTCATGGGCCTGAAGTACAGTGTGGCACTCTTCCCTCCTTTCACCAAGCCATTTCCAGAATGACAAAAATGTTAATAGCGAGTCTGGCATGAGAGAAAAGACCATGACAAAGCTCTGGCCATGGATGCATTCGCTGTTGCTCTGGGCAAATCCAACACCGTTTAGCACATAGGAAAACATGCAATATTTGTGTATGCATAAAAAGCACTGTAGTCCCTCCTGAAGTGGTGGAGCGCTGAATGAGAGAATCTCACTGGGATGTCTTCCAGACACAGCCATGGGCAAGCGGTGCTTTCACTATCCTGCTGCTGGACTTCTGTGCCTCCTCCCCCCATAGAAATATATTCCTTTATCTCTCCCTGCAAAAATTAGGTTTGTATCCTGAAGATCAACTGACCAGACACAAAAATCCTACTTTGTCAAGGAAATTAATATGACCCATGCACTGTAAAAGCAATGGAAATTGCCATTTGATTGAGACTGTAGCATGAGTAAGGGAATGCATTTTTAAATGGACAATGTGAATCTCCAGACTGATAGAGCACGTCTTTGCTTTTCCATACAGCCTGTTGTAAAAGCATCTGCTTGGTATAGCTAACATTCCACTTCAAGATCACTTTTCTGACCTGATGCACTAGGTTTCGGCTTCAGCTCTTTAGCATACCCCATGGAAAACATATCACTGTCTCCTATGCCAAAGAGTACTCAATGTTTGGTTCTATTGACTATTGACTAAGTTATTTCTGTAGTTCTAGTACTTCCTTTATTTGGCTGTCTCAAACACTTTTTGAATGTGAAGTAGGACTTGTGATAGGCAGGTGGGTAGTGGTACGAAGGGTAAATTAGACACAGGCAGCTTCATTGATTTCCCTGAAGACCTTCCTGTATGGGGCTATAAATGCAAAAGAGGGTACTCTGTATTCTCTGTAATGGTCAGGAGACTACACAGCCTCTTATTTCCACAGTAATCTGCAAACAACCTGTGTTGAAAATCTTATTTGGGTTACAGGGCAGAGAGTCACAGACATTAGAAGGAGAAAATAAGAAGAAACACCAACTTATTGCAGGTAGAGACAAAGCTCCAGAATGTTCAAGGATGTGGGAGTTCTCTGGGTCACTTCAGAGGCAGCCCTTCAGGTCCTGAATGCTTAATTAATTAATTAACTTTAATTAGGCTTTTACAACCTATATAGATCCCCACATGCCTTCTTTCCTTTTCTATGTTTCTCTCCTAAGACTTGAACTAACTTTCTGCAGCTAAGGGTAAGTAGCTCTGAAAGATGGGTCAGACCTATCTGGGGTTTTTACAGGAACTGAGGGGAAATGCAGAGGAAAGCTAATATTGGCAGTATCAGAAGGAGTAAGTTATATCCTCTGTAAGGTTTTGATTATCTATTAGTAATCTGAAAAGCAATTTAATGTGTATTTATTTGGACTTAACAGTGGTAGCTGTGCTGCCTGATATTTTAAATAAGTAGGCCTGCTAAAATGAAGGTGTATGTGCTACCTGGTACAAGACATCTTCCAAAGAACAAGTCTTAACTGGGTTAATATTTAGAATCCTTTTTGGGAGGAGAATGCTGAGGAGTAGAGTGAAGAAATGATTACCCTTAAAATGGGTTTATAAACCACTCTTGAATTCACCTGCAATAGATTTCCCATCTTTAGGATCCTGCTTCAAGGTGATAAAGGTTTGTACCAAACACCTTTTATCTGTAGATTGTTCCAATACCCAGTTAAAGGTAGTGGGCATAACAACCAAATTTTTGTTCACTTTGTACAAATAGCCCAGGTACTCTAGAAACACATAGAAGGGTTTTGATGACGAGAGTGTATCGATATCTTTTGACACTGCTGCCCACAGGGGTGCTGGGGAATATTTTCCTTTCCATATTGCATGCAGCAAAGACAGGTGGAGACCATTAGGGAGGTGCTAGAATCTGTTGTTCACTTTTGTTACTTGTGATGATGACCTGAGCCAGGGAAGGAAACAAATGCATGGGGTGTGTGTTTCCCTTAGTATGTGCTGAAAGCATGCACTTATTAGGCGTAGGAGAGGAGATGGCTCTATCCAGCTCCCATTCTGTCAGACTGTAACATTGCCACTTGCACCCGGGTCTTAGCTCCTTTTCTCCGTTTAAAAATGGTGGTAGTTAAAAATCCAGCTTGTATTTGTTGCAGAAATGAATAGGAGATCAGTGATTTTTTTCATACAACCTGAAAATTCTCTGAACTGCTGTTCCCAGCTCTGCATGAAGGGGAAGGTCTGGCTTGAGGAAGGAGTAAGTAATTGAAGCTCTAATTGAAGCCAGTGGGAAATCCAGATGCTTTACTTTACAAATCAGAACCTACCTGTCTCTAGTATTATCTCTTTTTGATTTGAGAAATGTTTAGGCCTTGTCAGAATTGTTTCATTAAAAGGAGGAAAAAAACCAAACAAACCTAAACCATATAATTCAAACATTCCTCCCTGTTGTAATCCTTTCTTTTTACGGAGAGTGTATGAGAAGTTCTGTGTTTCTGCACACAGCAAAGAGCATTGGGTGGGTTGTTTGGTTTTTTTCCTCAGAAATGAAAGGCTACTTTTGCAGGGTACCTTGCTCAAGAAAGCACTTGCTTTTAGCCTCATTCAGGGGTGAAGGATGGGGAGTCAAGCTGTGAGCCAGCAGCAGCCAGAGGATTGTAGCTGGTGAGCAGAGCCCCACCCTGGCTGTGCCTCTCCCTGCCCCTTCCTTAGAGCTGCTGCATGCTCCTTGTGTCTTTAGGGCTGGCAGAGACTGGCAAGAGAGTCAAGACAGGTAAAAATCTCCTTGAGAGAATGATAGAGGCTAAAATCAGTGCCCTCTCCTTTCTTTGGAGGAGTAGAGAAGCTCAGGTACTGGTCCCTGCTTGAGCAAATATTGCCATGCTGAGTGATGGAGCTCAGGAACGAGGTTACTGTTGAACTGACTCTTACAGAATTTTATTTATTCAAATAAAATACACCCTTGGACCGCATATTTGGTCCAGGACAGGAAAGGACACCGGGGCCAGACAGAGAAAGGCTTGCTTAAAAATCTCGTTCCTCTGTATTTCTCTGTTTTCAGTTGGCAAGCATGTATTTAGTGGACAGGCTGTAAGGGGCTTCCCTAAATCAGTATGAAGAAATTGTATCTTAATTAGCATTAGTCATTACAAAATCAGCATGAAGGACTAATTTTATTCAATTTTATCTGTCCCCATGACACCCTGTCACGATATTGTCGTGAATTCCCAGTCTTTGTTTCAGGACTTAGTTGTATAGTAATGCAGCCGGAGAATTGCTCCCTGGATATTAATTAGGTTAGGACTTTTGTGTCAGATGTGAAAAACTTCTAAAGCATTTGTGACAATTAACACTGTCCCCTTTTTGACCTCAATTAATTTAAATCTTAGGCTACTGAACTTTGGACTGGTAGTGTCATTAATTTGCAGTATCACATTTAAAAAACGAAACTTAAAAAAAACCCCAAAAACCAGCAACAACAACGCCCCCGTCCAAAAAAAAAAAAACCAAGCTAAACAAGCAAAAAAATCCAACAAAACACCAAAAGAACCCAGCCCTGAATTGCAGAAGGCTAAGAACTGGCAAACTCACTTGCTAGATGTGACTTGTGTTGGTGGTGACCCTTGGTTGTCTGAAATCGGAAGCCCAGAAATACAAGAAGACTTTTTCAATCTTGACCAATGGTGTGTGCAAACCCTGTTTATTTAAATAACAGCAGATATTTTTATGTTCATCATTCAAAGTGAACTTTTTATAACTTTTTTCTTTAGATTCATGCTTGTTTTCTGACCCTACTGCTCAAATAAACTGCAAGGTTTGTTGCTCTTTACATACCAGCAGTTTAATTTCTAAAGCCACTCTTACTGACCTGAGATCAGATAAATACTCTCCTGGGAAGTTTTAAGTTATTTGCTGACACACAGTTGTATTAAGAAGGGTACAATTTTGTGCAAAAGCAGACAAAAGTAGAGAAGTTCCTTTCCATGAAAGATCTGTGACCCTTGGTTTTTACCCTGTAAAAAAGGTTGAGGGAGCATTTTTGCAGGGAAAATGGTCTATGAGCTTTCTTCTCATGAAGAAGCCTTAAAAAAAACCAAACAAACAAACAAAAAACCTACTTCAGCTCTGTGGACACAGAAGACCCCAGTCTAAGCCCCAGTGGAATTACCAGAGAAACTCTAGTGAACTTCAGCAGGCAACAGATCAGGTCCAGAAAGCGAAACTTTAGGATAGGGCTTAGGCTTTTTCTTTATGAAAAAAAACCCAACAACTTGCAAATCAGCTGCAATATCTTTCCAAGCCAACTTGGAAAATGTTGATAGTAATGAGGGATCTCTTGCTTCTAATTCTTAGAATAAAATTACAGAGGCAGTGATTGTATTGCTTAGAACACTAGATCTTCATACACTTTGGAAGGGATCTGGGTACGGCTGGCAATGAGGGATGCTGCACAAATAGGTTATTTTCTTGTCAAAAAAGAGTTTGTAAGTGGACTGGATAGAGAGTATCTTTGTAGTTCAAATTCATGTGCTTTAATATATTTCTTATTTCTGCTCCTCCTGCTCTTTCTTTAGTGTTGTCTTGGAGAGGCTCTTTTTTTTTTTTGCTGATCTGAATTAAAGCAATAATATTTTATACTCACAGGGGTACTTGCCTGTTTTACATCTCTGGATGAATGTTAAAAAGCTTCATTACTGCTTTTTCCTCTTTCTTGCTGTATATATTTGAGTGCCAGATTTATCAGTTCTAGTTCTCCCAATGCTGGAAAATGAATTTGCTTTGAATTATAGCTGTTTGAATGAGACCAGTGCACAAATGAAACCCATTACTGTATGCCTACAATAGGGCCAAACCTCTGATCTCAATTTCGGTTTTGTAAATGAAGAGTCGAGTCTAATAACTTCAGTCAAATCACTTTGGATTTACACCAGGGGAGCAGAAATCAGAATCTGGACTTTCGTGTTTAGTCTGGGAAGCATTTTGAAATTCTTGTGGATGAAAGATACTAAAAATGTATGTTATTTTTGTTATTCCTTTTCCATATCCCACTTCACATCATAGGACTGACCATATATTCTAGCATGGTTCAACCCACACATTCCCTAAATTTTACCCCTTTAATTTGATGGTTATAGCTTTTTCATGTAGTAACTCTACAGTTAAGGTTAAGCAATCATTTTGATTTGAAACCATTCTCTTCATTAGTGTCCTGGGAATCATAGAATCATAGAATGGCCCGGGTTGAAAAGGACCATAATGATCCTCTAGTTCCAACCCCCCTGCCATATGCAGGGCCGCCAACCACTAGACCAGGCTGCTCAGAGCCACATCCAGCCTGGCCTTGAATGCCTCCAGGGATGGGGCATCCACGACCTCCCTGGGCAACCTGTTCCAGTGTGCCACCACCCTTTGGGTGAAAAACTTTCTCCTAATCTCTAACCTAAACCTCCTCTGTCTTAGTTTAAAACCATTCCCCCTTGTCCTATCACTATCCACCCTCGTAAACAGGCGTTCCTCCTTCTGTTTATATGCTCCCATGTGAATGAAATCTATTCCACCATGTTTTGAACTCGAACGTGGGAAGTAAGTATTTTTTCCATTTTTCATTTAGCCAGCCTTTTCTTCCCAGCAGTTAGCTTGAAAACATCTTAATGCACTTGCAAGTCTGCAAACTTGGTGTGGACATCTGAGGAATAATTTTGTATATGTTAAACCTTTGTTAATAATAGTCCCAAGCAAACTGCAAGAGGAGAAACTGCTGGCGTAATGTATATTAAATATAACAACTAGTGGAATAAAAGATCTTTGGAAAGATTAAAGTACAATGCTGAAGTTGTTGTACTTACTATTGTGCAATCACAGGAAGAAGTCATCTCTTCAGAAAAGTTTGGATGCTAAGTGTGGTAAATATCCTCAGGCTTGCAGCTTCTTTGTCTAGAGCTTGCCATCCATGAATGCATATCTGAAAACTAAAGCATAAAGATTAAATGGATGAGAAGGGGAATTAAATGTGGATGCATGAAGTTGCAGTTGTGGAGCAGACACACCTGAGGCCAACCAAAACACTATGGGACCCTACAGCTGTATGGGGAGGTGCAGCCTGCCGTGCACAGGGCCTCTGACCCAACTCCCACTGAAATCAGTGGGGAACAGCCTGGAAGTTTAGATTAATTTTCTCTTGATTAGGCCAAGTTTGGAAAAGTTTTGAAGCACATTTTCAAGCATGGGTTTCAGTCTTTTTGACCAGAAGTTGTGCTGATTTCCTGCGTGAGATGTGCACATCAAATTTCAACCCATCAGTTTGTTTTTCAATTTCTAAAAATAAGTTGACTAGCCCAAACCTTTTTGCATGGTTCAGTTGACCTTAAAGTCAGAATCAGAAATAAACTCTAGAGCTTTTTTGAACTTTGGGTGGTTTTATACAACTTTCTGGTTCTTGAGTTAATACTTTAGGAAAAAAAAAAAATGGAAAACACAAAACAACATTGCAGCTATTCTGATACATACTTAAATTTTCTGGAATGATGTCAAACTTTGTTCATGACTGGAACTATCTAAAATCAAATTAAGAGAAGCCAGGAATATTAGCACTAACTACATTTCCAGCAAAAGGTTTTTTAAAGTATCTTCTGCTAATGCATTTGTAGCAAAAAGATCATACCTGAATCTTCTGTGGGACTTTTCCTCCTGAAGTGTGTTACAAAAAAGACTGGTGACGTTAAGCTCCTATTAAATGAGGAATCATGGTACAGTGTGATGGAGAGGTTATCCAGCAAAATAATGGCAGGAATGGGACTAGAGCCGACTCTTGATTCTGTAAGTTAGCTGTTATACCAGTGCCTAGCCAGTGCTGCTTATTGTCAGAGACAGTTGGACTACGATCTGCTCCTATATGGCCTGTTCCTATAGCCCTACTTAAAAAGGAGGGGGGCTGTCTAACCTCCTCTTGCAGTTCATGCCTCCTTTTGAAATGAAAACTCACTTTCTCAATTTAAAATTTGTCTCGGAGAGAAAACTAAAAGTATAAATGTCAAACATGTGACTGGGGCAAGGGGAAGGTACCCAATACAAAGAGTGTTTCAAGGAGCTAGCAGTTTGCATGAGGCTCCATAAATAACAGAGGTGGAGGGACTGGACAAAACCAAAAACCCAACAATAAACAAAACAAACCAAAACTCTGATAACTGTAAACTATAATGGGTATTACTGAAGGCCTTAGAACATAACATCCTGCATAACAGCAAGCAAAGTTCAGTTTGTTTGATGAGGGACTCAAACAAAGAAGCCAAATGGCAACATGTGCAATAGTGTTCACTGAAGATCAAATACAAATTTTTGTCTTGGAGGTGTGACAAAATAGACAGAGAAGTATGTTATCTTGAGACCTCTTAAAAAATAAGCAGCAGCTGATCAACACCTCCCTTTACTATTAGCCTGATTTAAAAAAAAAAAAAGTGATTTCTAATGCGTTTTTGAAGTGTGTACACTTTGCTCATCGTCTTTTTTTAAGCAAAGTAGTTGTGATGGGAAATGTCCCTGCTCGCTACCAGTGGTGCAGAACAACTGTCCCACAGGTTTCACCTATAGAAAGCTCTCCCTGCTGCCACCCCTAGCCAGGCCTGACAGCATTTAAATCCACATTCAAATCCATCCTTTTACATTCTTCACAGAGGAAACAACAGGTCTAATTGCATCAGTGGGTATTTTGAATAGCCTTTATTGCAAATCTTTTCCAGGCCTATCAGTTTCTTCCGGGCTTTTGCCCTGTGAAAGAGACATATATAAACAGGAAACATATAGGAACTTGTTAATTGCTGGTTTATTTTTCTTCTGCAGCAACATAGACTGCTTTTCTTGCTGTCACTGGAGGGATCAAATTATGGTATGGAGTTTGGATGCTGGAGAAGAATGTTGAAGCAGTAAACTGGTTCAGGCTGGAGGAAGCAGGAAAGGTTGGGTCTCTGCTTTGTTGTTAAAGCCCATCATTTTGTTTTTTGTTGGTTTTTTTTTTAAACTTGCTTATAAATCTTGGAGAAAAGGTAGTTTGGGAAAACTGCTTTTGTATCACAAGGCAATGCTTAATGCTGGGGCTTTTAAAGCTGTTACTACTTGCAATGGCCAGTATATCTGTGAGGGCTACAGAAAGCTGGAGGCAGCCCTGTAAGCCATTTGATTGCCTGTTCCCAGTTCAGAAAACTCCCCATTCAACCAGGATGAGTCCTTACATATTATTGTTTAATATCAGACCAAGATCAGCCTTTAAACCCATTGTAACCTCTATTTTGGGACTAGTTTCTTGTTATAATTATCCCTGGCTTCTCACTTTGATTATTGAAAGATTCTCTACTATAAGCAGAAGGTTTTCCACACTGATTTTTTTTGGTGTCATTGTTTTAGAGGTTGTGGTTGGCTATTAATGATGGATGTTGTCCCTTTCTGGCTTTATTTCCCTCAGCAAGCAGTGTGAACCAGCTGGAAGAAATCCTTGATAAATGTAATAATCATGTCCTGATGCACAGTTTACTTCTATGGTGCATCATAAAAGGTACTCCCAGCTTTTGTGTTACAGTGGGCTGATGTATGACTGAACTTAACATATGCCCCTCGATTCATATCTGAGAAAATATATAATGTTATTACCCTGATAATAATAATTTCCTTACCTGGCAAGAAGCAAAATGAAATTGCTGGGATCTTTAGGAACCATAAGTTAACTGGAAAATAACCCTGTAGTATGAGATGATGGGGTGTTTCTTGGAGCACACTTAGTCTCCCAAGGGGGGAATGCCTCTCCAAGTAGTTCTTAAAGGAGAATAGTGCTATGAATATTTTCCTGAGAGAGAGGGTTGGTTATTGATAGTGTACTGTCAACGCCAGAAGCAGAATGACAGTGGTATTGCAATATATTTGGTGGCATTCAGAAGGCATGAGGAGATAGGACTGTTTCAAAGGAGCTGTGTGTTATAGAAAATAGTAATTTAATCAAAATGAAAAATGAGAGGTAATGAGACAGAGTGATGATACGATGAAGAGTTTACCAGTAATCTTCAGCCAGTGGTTTCTGCTCCCTTCTGAAATCCTGTCAAATTCTCCCACTATTATAGTAAAACATTTCTGAAATGGAGACCAAGACTCTACATAAAACCAAAATAAATCATGGGCTGTAATGAGGAACTCGTCAAACATTTTGAAAAGTAACAAGCAAGTAGCAAGGAATGTTTTACTAACCTGGTACTTCTGGTTGGTTACAATTATTGATATAAAAACTTCCTTGGAGGTCTATGGCTCTCTGAGGATGGCCATGTCGTATGCTGAATTGCATGTTTCCCAGGCAACAAATGTATTTTGCTTCTGTGCTTTAAGTTTATCTAGGGAGAAATGAGCCTGTCAGGATGTAGGGGACCTAAAAAGGGGAAGGAAGAGGAATAGTTGCAACAGGAGAATATCAAGCAACAAGCAGGAGAGAGAATAAGCTTTATTCTTGCTCGGAGCCAGTTCCTGCATACCTCAGCCCAAAGAGTAGCCCCAATGAAGTTAGAGGGGAACCAGTGCATGGCAAGAGCGAAGCTGGCTCCAAATCAGAGGCATTTATCTGAAAATGCCTTAAAAGTAGAAAATCTATCAGATTTCAGTTAAAATAACAACAATTCTTTGCAGGCCTGCCAAATGTCTGCAGGCTTTGGGTGATTTATTGCTGCCTCGATGCATGGCGAATGCTGAGGTCTGCCTTCCCCTCTTTCCACGCCAAACAGTGGAACCTTCACAAGACCTTGGCACTTGTCAGATTTAAATCCTTAGGGCAGTATTTCTCACCTCAAGTGCAAAATTCACCACTTCCCTGTGAAAATCGGTAGGGTTGAGAACTGTGCATGCAGAGCAGAGCTCACTGCTAGCGTTTATACAAGGTTCATTATGTGGGTTTTGGGTTTGCACTCGGTAGTGTCAGAAACTGGGATGGGGGGGAAACTGCTAGTTCTCCTCCACCCTCTTTCCCAATAACCTTAACATAGCTGTGTTCGAGCACAATCTGGGCCTGCCTAATATCAGCACTGTCTTTTAGAAATAATCTTCCAATTTCCAGTCTCTCAGCTTCTTTGAAACATAATGAATTGGAATTACATGAAAATGTCAGCAATATTTCAAAGGGAGGCTGAAACACAATGTCTGGTCTCTAATTAGTTCTGCAGTGTGTGGCCTGTAAACTTGATGATAAATGAAGCAATTAGCCATCAGTGGCTTCAATTAGATGGCAGTAAAAATGGTAACAAAATAAAGTCACCAGCGAGGAAATTTGTTCTGAAAAGTGCTGCTGTGGGTTGGCTTGGAGCTAAACAATAAATAGAGGCTAGCTGGCTCACTTGCTAGTTGTCTCTGATGGGCAGGACAACTGCCTAACTAGTGATTGCTTTCCAGGGCCCAAAGAAAATGAGAAGGGAAGATGTGACATTGCTCCTCTCTCAGGGGGAACCCTACCTCTGGATGTCAAGCAAATCACTGTGGGGACAGCGCACACCCTTCTCTTGCTCCTGTCTTTTGGAAGAGGAGTGAGTTGGTTTGTACCGTCTTCCAGATAGTCACCTAAATCTTGGATTCCAGAGCACTTCTCAGACATTTATCACCATAGCAAACTTCAGCAGAGCCTCCTCAGACCCTTTTCTTGAAGAAACAATCAGAAGTCAGGAGCTGGCTTGCTGGCATAATACTGGGAGAAGGAGAAGGCAGAGCGAGCCCTGGGACTGCTGAGCCCAGCAGCATTTTCCAGCTACACTCCACTGATACCTAAGTGGGGGGAAAGTAACAATGGTACACCACTTTCCTGGTGAGAGATTCACCAGAGTTTTATTCCAGGACACTCCCCTCTGTATAAACAGGACAACTTAATTGCTACTGAAAGTAGACAATAGGGGAAAGGGTCAGGCTGGTGGTAAAAATTGTTTTCTGTCCGATTCCGAATATCTTTGTCTGTTCTCATGTGTTAAATCATGCCTATCAATTATAATTATCATTATTTTTACTAGGAGACATTGGGACTGTCTCATTTTTCATAAGAGCTTTTCAAAGATGATGAAGTGAAGAAGCACAAATAAGATAAAAGCGAAGTGTGAAAACAAGGGATTTTTCAAATCAGGGTTTACATTTTCAATTAGGAGACTTTGTTATTGAAAACAAGAAGCCAATTTGTCAGAAGCAAAGGCTAATTTGTCTTCACCTCGGAAGACTGGAGGGAAACAATACACCCTCCTCACTCCAAACCCTCTGACTGGGGAAACCAAAAAAGGTCATTTGGTTCCAAATCTAGCCTCTGTAGGGACTGCAGTATGTGTTTTAGAGGATGATGATTATTCCTTTCCAATGCTTGTGCTATCCTAGAACTCATCCTGATTGAAATACAGCAACTGAAGGGTGGGGGGAAGGTATTGTATGTCAACACTAGTTACGTGATTCAGGAGTAGACTAGTCTGGCCCTGCTGATGAATTCATTTTGGAAGGTGTTAGGCCCATCTGCTTCCAGGAAAGCTATTGTGCTTCACTACAGATTTTACCAGAATGATACCAAGATGACTCGGAGAGTCTCTGTGGAAAGTGCAAATTCAGTTTGATAGCACAAAATGGGTGCTATGATACATTGTAATTAAAGCTGAGTTTTCTGCATTTTTTTGGCAGCTCTGGGTTGATATCTCTAGTAGTGTTTCACTCATGGTGTATTCATCACACAGTACCCTTAATGTTTTGCCTAAAGCAGAACAGAACCTTTTCCCTGCCAGTCCGCAGTGCTGAGTGTCCCTGCCGGTGCCTCAGAGCCCTGCACAGGCCCTGCGGGAGCAGCCGGGGGGCTCCTGCCAACGTCAGCCAGCTGTGAGTCTGACCCACACTGTGCTCTGCACAGACCAGTGTACTCTCAGGATATAAAAACAAACGTTCTGGAAAGGCAGGATGTGTTTATGTGCAAAGTGATTTCCACTTACGTATCTTTAAACTCTACTGTAGAGTATCTTTTTAAGCTCAGCAAGTCCCTTGGTATCACTGGCATTTGCTACAGAAAGACCAATGACCCTCTGTGCTCTGAGAGTTGTACTTACTTCTCCCTGGGAAGAATAAGCTCCCAATAGTAGCCTGTTTATTGATTAAAAAAAACTACCTGAAGAAGAAAAATTAAAATTTCAGTGCTGTTCCCTCAGTTCCCTGAGCAGTTGAGCTGTGGTGTTCAGAAAAGCTTTGTGGTACTTCAAAGAACAATCTACCATTTTGCTTCTTTTCAGGGAAGTGTGAACTGATGCAGTTAGAAATCCTGGCTGACATCTGAATTCTTAAGAGGAGGAGTATGTTCTTGCAGAGCGGAGAGAAATAACTGAGGCTGCATTGCATCCCCTGCTAGTTGTGGTTATTATCAGTATACATATACTGCTAGAAAACTGCTGGGCTGGACGCTTAGCCCATAAACTAAAAATACTTTAATGTTTTGCTCCTCTGTTCAGAGATTTGCAATTGGAAAAAAATAAGGCTGTTATTTAAAAACAGGCTGCTAAAATGAGACACATAAAATATTGCAGTATTTTTATTATATATAAAATGAAGTCTCTGCATTTGTTTTTTATTACTGACTTACACACAACAAATGAATATGCTCTGAGCCAACAATTTCTACTCTGTTACACATGTGCAGTGTGTTCCTCTGACTGCAGTGGGGTTTGAGTAAGCCCTTCTACCCAGTTGAAAGAGTAGGCTGAATGATATTAGCTTAAGCAATGAGAGTCAACAGGAAATGGGGGATTTGGGATCTGAATAGTAAAACGAGTCTTGGAGCATGTCATTTGCACAATGGCAGTTCTTGGCATCCAGTGGCTTTGTGCTAAAAATGAGACCTTATTCCTCAAAAATCTCCAATTTGGGGAATGTGTGGTGGGCTTGAAAGGGCTTAGAGCCTCGTGCCTGAGTGACATTGCTGGGGCTGGAGAGCAGATGAAGACTTTAATCACTTCCAGTCATCTGCTTTGTATGGTTCAACAGGAATGATTTAGCATTACTGTGAGCAATGCCAGCATGAAAGACATTTTGAATCACTGGTATGTTAAAACTGGTTGAATCTTAGAGCTAACCATATAAAAAATGTGAGTACAATCTTAATCTTTTATCTGCAGTGGTGACACAATACCTTGCCTACCCACTCCACAGCTCCCTGTAGAGTAGTGGCTGATTGCCAGCTAAAATTGCCTAGAAAAAATTAAATATTTTTTTAGGTTTGTTGCAGAAAGACCATCACAACAAAATAAAGAACGAAGTTCTCATCTTGAAGTAGCTTCTAGGGAGCATGTGAGGTCTGGACCTCCTTTTGCTTACCTCGATATTAGAGTGTCATATCTTTGGAAAGATTCCTGATGTACATCGGTAGAAGCCAGTAAAGAGTAAGGTCTGATAACTTCATGCAGAGATGAATAGCAGAGTAGATTAACAACCACAAATCTTCCAATACTGGAGAAGAACAAAGCTTTTCATCACGAAACTGTATCTGGATAAAGGCAGCAGAATAGGGGTTTGTCATATCAGAGAGCCTTCAAAAACATACAAAGCAAACAAAATTATGATCAAAGAGAAATTTGGGAAGCTGGTTTTTAAAAGGGTCTGAACATTGCCAGGAAAGCTTTTTTTTTTTTTAGTTCCCTAATCTGTTGGCTATGGTAACACCCTGAAGGTAGGAAGTGAGTCCATGACCCTTTCTGTGTTGGCCCACAGTGCAGGATTAGGCTGTGTAATACGTACACAATGTGTTGTCAAGCAACAGTCTGTCTCATCCTGCATGTTAATATTAGAGCAGAGTCATACCATTCCACATGATCTCCACCTATAGCTGTTTCTTGAAGACCTGCATTAGTTACAAATGGGATCTGAACCCTTCAGCCCCAGTTCATGCTGGACTTAATTCTCCTGTACCCTCAGTGATTACTGTCTTCTCTTTAGTCATTGCTGTTAGTACTTGGTGAGAGCAATAGGCGCAAAGACTGGGAATGTCTCCGCATGCACACGTGCCCGTGGTTTACCATTCTCCCTGTTAATGCAAGATGGGATCAAGATGGTATCAAGATGGGATGCTGAAGATTAGTCCCTGGTTTCTTTCCATTATGGTATCTTTCAGAGTAAGCTGTAAATCTATTATCACTCCAAAGGGATTAGTTATCATTGTGTCTGATTATGAGATTAAAGTATGATTAAGAAGGTATAAAGTGGCAGGGAGTGTAAAGACCATAACATGAAGAGAAACCTCATTCCAGGATTAGACCATTACCCATCACAGGCTGCTCCTCCATGGATTCATTGGTCAAATGGCTTAGTCAAATATTAATTACTTAATTTACTCTCTGAACAGTTAAAAATGATACTTAGTTATAGCCAATGAACATGGTAGCCTATGAATTAGTGCATGGAAGGTCAAAACCTCTTCCTGACAGAGTACAGGGGAAGAAATCTTTTTATGGGATGATGTGGAGGAATATGTGAATGTTAATATTCTCCATGGCTAGAACAAATATTAGAAAGGATGTTTGCCTAAGTCCTAATAGTCATTCATGAATATAGAGTTATTGAAGACATTACTTTCCTAGGAACAAAGGGTTGCTCAAAAACTAGCTCCCTAGATAGAAAAATGTGAAATGTGTGTTAATTTTTCAGCTTACAAAAGCAGGGCAAGAGAAACCTATATATAAATCTAAATACTCCATAGTCACACAGAGTATTCTGTTCCTGTCTGTTTACCTGCTTCTACAAGTGTTCAAGCAGAAATATCTGTATTTGGAGTTCATAAATATGTTGTTTATTTGTATTTATTGGTAATCTACAAACTACATTAAGATGAATGGAAAATACTTCCCAGTCTTTCAGAGTGGTTCTCCTTAAATTTGGGATACAGGAACACTTCTCCTTGATGCAGTGTTCCAAGAGGAAACCAAAGGGTGCCAGGGTACCCTTCAAAATAGCTACTCATACTGGCAAGACAGGTGTTCAGGTGGATCAAATATCTTCTGGTGACCATCATGGGCTAGTAAATTCTCCATCTGCATCAGAGTAGCGAGGGAGAGCATGAACCCTGACAGGTGCTAGAGAATTTATTTGTTTGTGTGTTTAGTGAGCCTGTTCTGTTTTAAGCAACTCAGCCAAGTTTCAGTAATTTCTCTGGCAATCCTCATGACACTGGTGTGAACAGTTTCTCAGAACTCAGACTTCTTGCTGCTATCCTGAGCATTTCCTCTGTGTGATTTGTTCTTACCACTCCTTTCCAAGTGAATTAGGAAATTAATAAATGGCAAACAGGAGTTGAGCATTTCTTATGAAAAAGAGCCTCCTCGTTGAGCAAAGGCAATATTACACTGACAATATTATAAGTAAGACTGAATTCTGATCTTTTAGCAATTGTGAAGTTCAGACTGTTCATGGCACAGAAGTGTGTTTTTTCAACCTGCTTGGAAAAGGCCACATTATTGGCTTTGTCAAGAAGAAATTTGTCTCTACTGGACCTAGTTCTTGCTGTCACCAGTGGTGCTGGGCAGAGTCTGAGGGAAGAATCAGAAACTGCTGCCAAATTGTTTGATTAAGGAAAACTGATGTCCAGTTAGAACTGGCACTGAGATGCAGAGAAGTAACACATACCATGTGCATGGAGCTGGAGGTATCTCAGGAACAAGAGGAAGGTGGGGGACAGTCACTGGGAGGCATCTCTTTTAAAGGGGCTGCCCAGATGCTGTGTGCATGAAGGACATATGCTGTTAAGCAACTATTCATAAAAGTAATGCTGTAGCAAAAGTTTCTTCCTTTTTTTTTCTATCACTCTACTTTTGTTATATTTACTTCTGTGTCCTGATAAGAACCAAATTTCAGTCCTTTGAGGTTTATCTTTAATGAGTGAAAACAATGCCAAGGTGTGCAACAACACACTTTGAGGAGCCATTCACTGTGCACCATCCTATAAGAAAAAAAGAAAAAATATAAACCAAAACCTCTTAACTACCAATAGGAATAGTAAGGGAGACTAGAAACCCCTCTCTCATCTTTAGCTGTAAGACAGGAGAAATAAATGCCAAGCATGAGTATTTGCCTGAAAGTTAGTACAGAGATAGTAACCAGGACAGGCTATGCAAAGCATCTCCTGTATATGGCAGATGCTGTGTGTAATCAAGATACAGGACTGGTGCGCATGATGGAATGACGGATGGTTATCTCATTGAAGCTGCAGTGAATAAAGCTCTGAGAAGGGCTGCCAGGCTTGTTTTTATATACACTTTTTCTGCAGCCAGATGAAAGTCATTTTCTAAGAGCTGGCAATTGCTAACACGGTGTGCACTGACGGACTCTATCCAGAGGTAAAGGTCTTTTCCACAGAGGCTGGATGCATTTTTGGTAGCTTATGTTGCCCAGAGAAATCAATGGGATTTTTTTTGGTAACTGTTTGTTATCTGAAGGCTCTGCGTTATGCTGTGCAGTGGTCTTCAGAGCAAGGTGGATTAGAAGTAGATTAGAATTGCAGTAAATAAGGCTTTACATCATACTCTCGCTGTTTGAACTCTCTGCAGTTCACAGCACAGGCCTCCTTATCTCTGAGCTTCTCCCAGCCAGGAAATCTGAGGAAAAGAGGTGCTGTAGTTGAGGGGCTTTTTTCTTTTTTTTTTTTTTTTTAATTCTGATTACTTGTATTGCAATATGGAGCAGTGTCCAGATATCTGGCCCCAAATTATTTCCTAGTAGTAAAGGCAGAGAGCAAGGTAGCCTATACCCTACGGAAGCTTGCAATACAAGAAGATAAATGAAAGGAAAGGACTGGAAGGGCATAGAGAAGCATGCAGAGATTATATGATTTTTTTCTGGCTTTGCAACAGAAGGGAAAGAAGATCTTCGATTTCTCCTGTCGACATGCCAATGTCCTGCCATTAGTCCACATACAAAGTAAAGGATGCTGATGTTCTCTATTCACCCAATTATATGTTACTTACAGTCCAATATCCCCCGACATCCATAGCAAAATTCCCAAAGAATCAGAGGGGTTGTGATTGAGGTCTGTGAGTCAAATCCCAGCTCTTGGACACAGATGGTGCAGGACCAGGCTTGTGGGAAGAAGGAGCTGGCAGGGACTCTGGAGCCTGCTAGCTCTGTTGTGACAACACAGGAGGTGTGGGACAGTTAGGTGAAATAGGAGAGAACTGAACATGTAGAGGACAACTGGGTCTTGGGCTAAAACTTGTGAGGGAAGAAGAGATGGTCTGAATTATAACGACCCTGTGAAGGATGCAATTACTGGACTGAAAATAACTGGGTTTGATATTATTGTGCCTGGTCCAAAAGACACTCTGTAAACACTATTAGATGGATGCATGGATGGAGTATATATTTTTGAGTTATCATTCAATGTTACATCAGAGAATATGGATTTTAGTGCCAATGTCAGGAGAAGGTCCTTCTTGTCACATGAACAGAAACTGCACTGAAAGGTGATCAAGCGAAGGCTGAGCTGGTTACTGCCACCTTGCAATTTTATTAGGGTATCCATATTTTCTCCTGTTTTTTAGTCTTAGTTCTTGGACCTGTGTATTACATGAGAATCTCTGAGGGTTTTTCTTGTTTCTTCTTATTATTTTTAAGTACATCTAGTCCTTAAGGACCAAAGCTTAAATATGCTATGTGAATACAAATTGCTCAGAAACCAGAAGGCAAATGAAAGAATTAGAAGGGGTTGTTGTTCAGCTTTGGTTTGTTTTTTAGAGACATTGTGGTTTTTAGGCCTATGTCCTGATGTTTTTAAGACTGATAAAACATTTTCTGAATCCTTTGGCTTTTCACTGGTCTGGTTCTGAGAAGCCTCTGAAACAGGAGTCATACAAGGCCTCAGAATGGGCCTGTCGTGCTCTCTCTGATGCAATTTTGCTGCATTTCATAGGAATCCTTATTCCCACCTGGGGAGGGTGAAGCATAGTTCGGAATCTGTGGAGATCAGCTTTCCTCAGGCATCAAAGGTTAAAGACTTAGAAATGCTTCCCTTCCCTCCTTGAAAGGTAAGATGACAGCAACAGAAATGAGAAAGGAAAAGAGAGGGGAAAAAGGGAAAGAAAAAGTGTTCTGATACATTCTGAATACCACTATGCTATTCCTTGGCTGCTGTCCTCTAATTATTAAAACATGCTGCTGGGTAATACATGTGTTTAATATCCAAGGGGTTTGCACAGAATTATTCCCATTTATGCATTTCATATCTCATAAGCCTGGATATGAATATTAATGGAAGACACCTGATTGTCCTGAGCAGCCTAATGTCAGTGAAATTAATTCTCCACTTCAAACCAATCAGTAACAGTAGTTTCTGGAAATGGGACTTTTTGATGTTAAAGCAACATTATTCAAGTTAGGTGTTTTAAAATATTGATGGTGGTGTCTTTAGCTCTTTTGCTTGTGGACAGGTATAGTTGTCATGGCAGTTACAATACCAGACATTACTAGACCTAGGACCCTTAACTCTTAGCAGAGGTAATCAGAGGAATATTACTCCTTTACTCTGTGCAAGGCATAAGGCAATTCACACTATGGGAAAATTGATGACCTCAGATGGATCTGAACACCTGCTTACCTCTCAGCACTTACACTGAGACTATGGGTTGGATTAGAAGTACAGCCTCAGGAACTCCCTGTGAACTTCCCACTCATTAGTTGTGAGGTACATTATTTTCTTCAGTGGCTGGCTCTGATCCATCCTTCTTTGCTGCCTTGATGTTCCCTCTGGGACTCGCCTAATAACAATGCCACTGGTTGTTCAGATAAAAAAAAAAAAAACCTAAACAACCCTCACCAGATTCCCTATGGATATTTCCCACCCCCCCCCCCCCCCCNCCCCCCAAAAAAAAAAACCAACCCAAACACAAGGCTTCTGCCTTAAGGACACAACTGAGCCTCCAATTAACAAGTACACAAAGTCACAACAGAAAAGAGCTATCTTTGTTGGCTGGTAGCAAAGCTAAGTAGCTCCCGTTAAGCATCCCCTTGGCTGAGCCCATTAACACCTATTGGGGCTGCTTTGCATTTCCCCACCCCTGCAGGATGGCCAGTCCCTCCTGTCGCAGGCAAGCAGAGTGCTCCTTTATGGCAAAATAATTCACCTTGGCTCCACAGATGCCCCTCAGCAGCACCTGAGCGCCTGGGGCAGAACAGGAGGTGCTGGGACACCTTGCTGGCTGCAGCCTCTGCTCCTGGGGAAATGCCAGAAAGTTGTTGCCTCCTTCTCACTGCATCTTGCTTCTCTCTCTGCAGACTGAGGGCTGCAATCCCTCCCATCATTACTGGTCTACACAAAAGGTGAGATTCTTGGAGTATGACAACCAAGGCAAGAATTTGTGTATTTTAGAGTCCAGTACCCAGAGGGGAGAATAGGATGAAAATAAGGTCTTCCTTAGACAGGGCACCTGATGCTACAGTAGTGTGCATACATGTGCAGAAAGAGGGAGCCGGAAATAGTAAATGGTCTTTTCCATCTCACTGTCTTGGATGAATAACCACAGTGCAACAGGCACGGTCATATATAAAAGAGAACCTCAGCAATGCAGAAAAGAATTGTCTAATCAGATTTCCCTTATGGGTACTCAAGCACAGGGTCGTAAGAAGCTGAAGATGGCATTGCCCAGAGGGTTCCCTGGGTATGTGGGGGGCCATGAGCAGTGCAGGGGCTCTGGCTCTGTCTGGGGGGCAGATCTGGGACCCCAGGGGGACAAACCAAATACACTCACTTTACTTGGAGTGACAGAGTTAGGATGTGTCCAAGACATACTACCTTATATTTCTACCATGAGTTTTTATGGAAAAAGTTTATCCATAGATTTAAGCCTAACCAGACTTTGCCGTATCGAGAGACGGCTGACATTTCCTGCTGGATGATTTGTCCTGTGACAGCTACAGGAGAGGCTAATGAAAAATGAGAAGAATGTGTTGGCCATCTTAGCAGCCATATTTCACCGTGTGGTTTTGAGACCGTTTGTTTTCTTAACTTCCTGAGGTCAATGGTTACGGGAGATGGATGTCACCACATGTGCTTGTTTGGAAAAATAGCCATGGTCAGGCTTTAGGTTCATGAACAGTGTTATGGGAAGGCAAAGATTAAAAAAAAAATAATAAAACAACTTATTTGTTTGGGCTATGGTCAGGATTTCAAAAATCTCAGTTCAGGATGTTGTTAGGTAAAGTCAGTTGGCCTTTCAATTAATTTATCATTTGTTCTAGAACTGAATAAACAATGCATGAATATTCAGAACTATTTTAGGCTTTTAAAAAATAATATTAATGTCTTCTTGAATTCAAGTATGACTACAGACAGGTTTCCATCTCTTCCAGCGGCCTTTTGATCTCAACTTAGTCTGAAGCCTTGTTATTGTTCCTCAGGTACTGGAAATGCACTTAGAATACCAGTTAAGCACTTAAAGATCTTGAAGATATGAATTATTCAGGAAAGTAGTCACTGATGTTGTCTACTGAAGAATCTAAAAGCTAGGAGGTTTTAAATAAAATTCTTCCATTTAAAATGTTAGACTAATTCAAACAGCACAAGTGCAATATTAATGTTTTTAGCATTTGTGTAATACGTAATATGTAATATCCTCACTCCCAGCTCCAGCATACTTCCCAAATAAAGATATACGTCATCATTTTACAAATGAGGAAGCCTGATGTAATTTATTTATGTTTAAATGCAGAGCTAAAGACCCAGTGCCAGCTGCTGGCAGGTCCGAGAGGGAACATTAGTTTCCAGGCTGCCTGGCAGTGCCCAGCCTGGGGAGCGGCAGGTCACTGGCCAGCGGGTGCCTGTGGCTGGCTCTGAGCCCCCAGGAACCCAGCAGCTTTAAAACCCAAGCTGTGGCTGCTGGATGGAAGTACAGCCCAGCTGGATGTGCTCCCTCCCTGTGGTGCAAGACACCTGGGCACAAACGGACTGTGATAGTCCATGCTGAGTTTGCAACAGAAGTGCCTTACCTGTATTTGATTCAATGCCTGTGTAGTATTCCTCTGTCCTGCCATTAGCTGTGGGATTTGTCATGATACCCACTGGATCTCCTAGAAGAGATGCTGGCTCGTCCCCCTACACAGGGAGCTGAGAGTGCACTGCTTTTGGCAATTATAAAGAGCCAGGCGATGCTCTCTCCACTACTTCAGTTTCCTTGGCTGCGTCATACAGCACATTTGTGTGATACTCAGCACTGGCTAGCAATGAAAAAGAAAGGAACTGGAAGAAAAGGGTATGACAAAAATGAATGGTATGGCATAACAGAAACTGGTTACAATGCATGAGACGCCGATACAGAGCAGTTATGCTTAAAAATGCTGAACAGATGGCATAGGACAATGCAAAGATTGTTTAGCATTACCCTGAGGTATAGTGAAATATCGTCGGAGGTGTGGGAAGGTAGTGAGATTTTCCAAAGAGGTCTTCTGGGACTGCTCACACCCAGTGTGCTGGCAAGCGTTGGGAGACAAATTGAAACTAATGGCTGAGCAGGTGAGACTAGCAGGATCTGCACTCATGTTGTTAGAATGAGGCTTTAATAATACAGAGTGAGACCATGACGTATATTTGATAGCTATTTTTGTTGCCATTACAAATAATTTGTTTTATCTAGACATTGGAAAAGGTAAATGACTAGTAGCAGAGGCAATTAAAATGTTAAGCAGAAACACTGCAGCTCTTCTTTCAAATGGCAGTGTCCATACATAGGAAAATTTACAGGGAGCTGTAAAGCTATGGCACCATGTTAGAGTGCAAAAAATGAAGGCAATTACTAGATATAAATGCAACTTGAACAAAATATATTTAAATGAATGAAAAAACCCTAAACATTCTACTGATTTTTTAAAAAAACTTAACTATTACAATTGGTTAGTTGCACAAGTGTTTAAAAAGAAAAAAGTAGTTAAGTACACTAGATTGTTTTTAATGTTGATTCCTACATCACATTAAAATAATTAAACTAAAAGTACTACTTATTTCTTGACTTCTGTCTGAAAGTCTAAGACAAAAATTGTCAAACGTTTGCATGTAGTTTCTGTAGAAACAGCCCAAGAGTGTTTTCAGTTAAAAGAAAAAATACTCTAGCTTTTTGCAAACTATATTGGCTTGGAATGTGATGATGCTGGAGAAGCGTTTTCCGTTTTGTTTGTCGAAACAAAAATTTTCAGAGGTCGTATGTCAAACTTGAGTTTTTCCTGTTTTCCACAAAACCAGCAGGTGGTTCTTGCAAGCAAACTGGATTTTCTAATTTGGCAAAAATTCACAAGCAGAAAATATATGGGAGATCTGCAGTTTTTTCCAGTGTGAAACTTGGCAATAAAAATTTTTGCCTGCAAAAACCAGGGCTTACTTATTATATTAGGCACTTTTTCAATATGCAATAAGGACATGAAACATCTCCTAGGTGCTCCCTAGAGCTGGACAAAACTCTCTCTTGAGTTCTTTCTTATGAGAAATGCACGCACATAATTTTTTAAAAGGTCTCCATGAAATAAAAATGTGAAAACTGAAAATGTTGTCGGGCTGTTTGGGTTTTCTTTTTGTTGTTCCCCCAAACAAAACCAAATAAATCACTTTTTGACAAAACATCAGAAATTAAAAGTCTGTTGTTTACTTATTTAATTTCTGCTGAAAGTTTTTGGGGGCTGTTTTCTCTCTGCCTGTCAGCTCTCCTAACCTCCTCCTCTCTTCAGGAAGCATCTCAAGTATCTTGGTTTTTTGTTTTTTTTGTTTTGTTTTGTTTTGTTTTGTTTTGTTTTCCCAAGATGTCTTCATAAGCCTGGGTTATTGTTTACAAATATAAAAACTCTCAATGGGAATATATGATTCCTATGAATCTCTGCCTGTATTGTGTTTTTAAAGTCTACATTTATAAAATTAGGCACTTTAGCTGTTATGAGTTTGATCCCGCAGTTCTGGCCAAGAAAAAAAACCCTTCCTGGTGAATGGCAGACATTAAGACACTGGGACCAAGCCAAATTGCTGTTGCCTTGAAATTCCTTGGGTTTATGATCCTCCAGGAGAGCATGGTTTGGAGGTGGACTCTGGCGAAAGACTGTGCGCTGGAGGGGATTTCAGGCCTGGCCAGGGCTGGCAGGAGCTGGCTTGAGGCACCATAACCCCACCATGGCCCTTCCTGGGATCCGCTGTGAGCTCTCAGCAGCTGCCCTTGGAGCTTGGGGAGAATCCTCTAACCCAGCCACCAGTGTTCACAGGCCATAAAAATTTTATTCTAGAGGAGAATTGTCTGCTTCATTCATTGCCTTTGAAACTTGCATTTCCCGTTGGCTCTCTGTGCATGCATGAAAGTCCACACAGCCCCGAGGATTACCGCAGCCCCTTTCCAATCGTGCGGCACCCTCGGAGAGCTCCCTTGCCAGCCCCACTGAGAGCCATCTCCCTCCCACGCCTGATTTATGGCTTCTCCTCCTCCCGTCGTTCCAGTAGGTCACCGCCACACTGAGGCAGTGACAGTCTCGCTGCTGGAGGTGGCCCCATTTAACATGGCTTTCCTCGGGGAGGTGGGTGGCCTGGCTGCGTCAGCGCCAGGGCTGATGTGTGACAGACAGATGAGGAAGTCAGTGGGACACCACTTTGCATCTTTTTTTGCCTTTTTTTTTTCTTTCCCTTCTTCCTCAGAGTTTTCAGGCTTTCTGCTCGCAGTATTTTTAAACCAGGCTTCAAACAGCTTCTGGAGGGGGTAAAACTGCTAGCGTACTGTCTTTTTTGGAGGGTAAAATAGTCCAGTTGAATGCATGATGAAAATAAACAGCAAAACAACGTCAAAATGAAACATGAACCTTTAAGAAGAGCTTTGTCACTAAAGTATTTTTTGAGTAGTTTAAGAAAAAAATCATAGGAAACAAAAGAATACTTCCTTTTTAATGCAAGCAACAATAAAATAAACAAAGCACAGTGTGTCCTGCAGAAAATGCAGATGAGAAAACCTCATTTTTAATGGTTGATTTCTTCATGACTGCAGGCAGGGACACTTTGTGTCCATAAAACCGAACCAAGCTTTAAATTAGAGAGAATTAAATGAGTCTATATCCGATTCTTCCCTGTCTTAAATCAGAGTACACAAGTAGCATGGCTACCCCAGAATGAATTCTTACTCGTAATGCATTTCTGCATTGGCTGAATAGCACAGCTGTCAAGATTTTTAAAAATTAAATCAGCAAATTAAGATAGCAATTGTTTCTCATAAAATAAACTACACTGTGTGTCCCAGACAACACATGTGGGAATTAATCTCAACCAGGCAGAGGCTTATTTAATTGATTAACTTTTAGATATGGTAAGCAACCACATTGGACTCAATGCAATAAATAAAGCCAAACGTATGCTTCATCTCTGCAGGGCTGGAGTCTTAAAGCTGCAAAGGCATAAAATAGCTGCTTAGCTGGAAGCCACCAAATTTGTAATCTTTCTCTCTTTTATCATGTAGAAAAGAAAATACCTTGCATTATTAACAGCTTCATTTATCTTGAATTTAAATGTACTTCACAAAAAAATAACTCCCATTACGGTTTAATTAGAAGATGCTGCTACTTTTTCCAGCATGCATTACTTTATTCCTTACTTATTACTTTATAAGAGCTTGGGGGTGTTGGTTGATGAGAAGCTAAACATGAGTCAGCAGTGTATGCTTGCAGCCCAGAAAGCCAACCGTGCCCTGGGCTGCATCAAAAGTAACATGACCAGCAGGTCAATGGAGGTGATTCTCCCCCTCTGCTTGGCTCTACTGAGACCCCACCTGCAGTGCTGTGTCCAGCTCTGGGGTCCTCAGCACGGGAAGGACATGTAGGAGGGATACAAAATTGGTCAGAGGGCTGGAACACTTCCCATATGAGGACAGGCTGAGAGAGTTGGGGTTGTTCAGCCTGGAGAAGAGAAGGCTCCGGGAAAACCTTATAGTAGCTTTCCAGTACTTAAAGGGGGCCTACAGGAGAGATGGGGAGGGACTCTTTATCAGGGAGTGTAGTGATAGGAGGAGGGATAATGGTTTTAAGCCGAAAAAGGGAAGATTTAGATTAGACATTAGGAAGAAATTTTTCACTGTGAGGGTGGTGAGGCACTGGAACAGGTTGCCCAGAGAAGCTGTGGATGCCCCATCCCTAGAGGGGTTCAAGGCCAGGCTGGATGAAGCTTTGAGCAACCTGGGCTAGTGGGAGGTGGGTGGCCAGTGGCAGGGGGGTTGGAACTAGATGATCTTTAAGGTCCCTTCCAACCCAAACCATTCTATGATTCTGCATGAGGTTTGTGGGAGTTAAGGATAGGGAGCACATTTTATCTTGAACTAATGCAGGATTCAGCCTTGTATTGAATAATAAAAATTGTCTCCTGATATTTTAGCCTCACATCCTTGTAAATGCTTGTTTCAGCATAAAATTTCTATGTGAAACATTCATCATAGATAGATCTAAAAGTGAAAAAGTTACTTTGTGTTCAAAAATTCTCCCATTCCACTTCCAGAGGTGACTTGGATGTGGCTGGTGCCTGCAAGACATCAGGGACTGCTGACAGCAGAGGAGAGGTGTGAAGGCCAGCGCCTCCGTGAAATCCTCCTCAGCCAGATGGTATGCAAGGCTGGCAAAGTGTAAGTACCTGGTTTGTAACCACATTTTGAAAATCTTGTGTGGCCTCTGTGCCACAGAATATTAGCATCTAGATGCGGTCTTAAAATTTTTCGTTGTTTTTACTCGCATGCTGAAATTAGGTGGCTTCCCTGAGCAATGGCTGTGAATTGTAGTAAGAGACATCTGTTCTTTCCCCTCTCCCCACTGACTTGTTTAGGTCAGGGATTTGGAGCCATGCTGATAGAGGTAATTTCAGCCCAATTTTAGGCTATGTCTAGAGGAGGAAAAAAGTAAGTGAAAGCCCTAATTTTTCTATTTGTGGATTTGCAGTGTCCTGCTTTTTTTGGATCGCCTCTGCTAGCAGCTTGGAGTTACTCTGTCATTACATACCATACATCTTGTAGTGGAGTGCAAATAACATTTATTTTTTGTGTAAAATACAGACCTAGTGGTTTCTAAACATTGTGCTTTTTCTTTTTTTTAAGGATTTTTTTAGATTATACTGACCCTATGGCAGGAGTAACATTTTCCTGCCATGTCCCAGTACTGGCAGCAGGGTAGTGATGCTGCTGTGCCTCAGCTGTGCTTGGGGTACATCAGGCTTTTTGCAGAGCCTGTTGCAACTCTCGTGGCTCTCCCATCAGTGATGTGTGATCTGGGGCCTCTACACTACACACTCAAGTAAGCTGTGATCTGATCCCCAGCAGGGTGGCTGTAGGGGATGCTCATTGGCCCATGAGAAGCACTGAAGTACACTGGGGGATTTTTGGAAGGGATGTGTTAGCTGGCCAGGTACCATGCTGACAGTTTACCTGTCTGGGTGGCAGCCCGGGCTGTGCAAACCCCTCTGCCCCTGAGCAGACAGCTGGGGCTGCCACATGCAAGTATCTAGGTGATGGGCCATGGGCACAAATTGCTAAAATTGAGATGATGGAAGTCTGAGGGTGCCTGGAAATTGGTACCCTACTCCAGCAAATGGAGACATTACCAAGTGACAAAAGATCTCTTGCCAAATGCTGTTATATCATTCTCTCACTGTAAAATATTAGGGGAAGAAAAAGTTATGCTTATTCCATTACGTAAAGGAAAATTCAACTAATCCAGACTTCCATATTGCAAAATTTTTCACACGGTCAAATTATTTATTTACTTGCACAGAACATATGTCACAAATCTGTTAAGTAACAGCCAGCCAGGGTCTTGTCTGAATGCTGAATTTGGGCTCTGCTTTGAACAGTATAATTTGAAAAAACTCAGAAATTACCAAATAATTATACGGATATTATTCCAGTTTCTATATTATTTATGCATAAAATATACATGTATTTATATATACATATATTCTAGACATATATGTTTAGACAGGTTATTTATAATTGATTTGGACCGTATTCCAAACTGGTGCAACATTGGTCTTGTTTCAATGAATGCTATGCATTATATACTAAGGATCTGGCTTTTTTAATATTAAACTACCAAAATATATGCTTGACTTCACACATTCAGCAGACCCACTGCTGCACACAGAACATGAAATAAAGTATGTGCAGCACCAGGCCTTAATTTGTCAAGTCGAAAGCTTGTATGACTCAGTCCAGAGTGTTCTTTTGTGGAGCTTTCCCATTTTTCATTAAAGATGATGTTCTGTGCTATAAATGCAACCGCTCCAAAAACAAGGGAAAAAAGAGAGAAAAGAAAAGAAGGAGAAAACCAGAGTAGAAAAGAAACAAAATATTTCTCAAAATTTAAACCAGGATGATATTCTTATGCAGGCTGTGAACGTTTTGGATTGACATGTGTGTGTGTATAGAAAAACACAAAGACAACTAAATGGTTGTCCAAAACATGCATAATGCCAGAAAGGAGTTTTGTTAATGTGTGAATCTGTGAACTGCTATATAATTAGACATTTTTAGATATTTTTTATGAATACATAGGTTTACTGGGGGTACTGACAGGTGTAGCAAAATATCTACCCCTATCATCTCTGCATTTAGTATGATTCAGTGATTAAGGTTTTCACACAGTCAAATCTAGGAAGTGGTTGGAAAATATAAAAAGCCTAATAAAAGCTGGTAGGAAAATTTTCAAGTGCAGAGACATACTCTGGGATGCTATTCTATGCCCGCAGTGCTGTGGTGCTATAATAATATGCACAAGTTTTTCTCTGAAAGGCTGCACCATAACCTGCCATGCATTTATATGTGCAAAAGCAGATTTTTCCCCATCATTTTTTGCATGTTTACAACTGAATTCTTCTAGGAATAAGATCTATGCATGGAGAGAAGAGAGAGAAAGTGTTTAATGAGGAGGAGGGAGAGCTTGTGAAAAAGGAGCACTGTCAGCTAGAGGACAGACACTGGAGCTTTGGAGAGCATGAATGTCAGAGAATAGGATGGAGAGCTGAAGGCCAACACGTTTTCTGTCATTGGAAATCACACAGCACAGGCAGTATTCCTTCCAGTCTCTTATAACTGGGCTTCCTTCCCTTGGACTATAGATTTTCCCTGTGATCAGGACAGGCAGAAAACATGAAATCAGTTAATTAGCCTTTCAGCTGGAAGCATTTTAATCTGCTGATAAAAATCAGCAATTGGGATGGGTGGAATGAAGCAGCTGAAATGCTTAATGATTTTTTTTTTGTGGGTTATGTAATTAAATCTCACTTCGGCTTTTCTTACTGGTAAAGCATTATTCAATGTGCTACACATCTTTCAAGGATTCTGGTGCTCTTTTTAAAACACTTCCTTTTCAATGACGAATTACTGATCTATCACTCCAGTTTAGTTGGCCCCGCGCTCTTACGCAGTGCAGACAGACAAGGCATGTAATTTCATTCTTACTTGCTTCGCACACTTTTCCTTGGCCTGCTGGCAAAAGCCCTCTGGTGCCAGGTCTTGCATTCCAGCTGTTGTGCATTTATCTTGCTATCGGACGAATACTTTGTCACCCCATAACTTTTTCTGGAATGGGGCTGCAGGGCAGACAATATTTGTGGGAAAATCTGCAGAGTCTGGCTGCACCTTCTTATACACTCTGAGGTGAAGTGGTTTGTCTCCCCACCGTTTAGAAAGGTCATGTACAGACAGGTGTTTGGCTAAAGACCACCAAAGCCACTTTGCTGAGCCCAGTTTGTCCACGTCCCTATTAGATGCAGCAGCGGCAGCAGCAGCAGCATTGTACACTCAGGGATGTGGATGCTCCTCACCTGGCAATGCTGTTCTGTTTGCAATACGAAACATGCTCCCCGTGCCGCTGCTGCTGCTCACAGCCTCACATCTGTCACTCTAATTGCCTTCTGACAGCTACCTGCGTTTCCTCATCCATTCCCTCCTTTTCCAGTGAAACCTGAAACCAGGTGAAACTTGCTTCATGTCAGATTTCACTTCTAAATTGAAACTCAAAGCTAAAAGAAGCCCTGGGTCTTCCAAGGTTCACCAGCCTCTTGAAAGCCTGGGACTCGGACACATACCAATTTAAGCCAGTTTAGGTCAGTATGTGGAAGTCTTTTCTTATTGCTTTTGTCTGCACTTGCCTTTAAGAAAAATTAATTTACTTAGTATCTTTCTCCTGCCTATCTGTGTATTCTCTATCCAATAGAATATATTGATTGTGTTACTGTATTAAGGGCTTGAAACGTCTCAGGAACAGGACAAATGCCCATATTTTAGTGGGTGACATAATGATATAAGTTAAAATGTATGACAAAATTTCACATGGTTTGTAATTGTGTCCAAGACAAACCTCTCACTGAACTGACAAGTTTTGCTTGGGTGAAAATAAACAGATATGTCCAATTAGGCACAAAGTCTGCACATGGGGATTATTTTTGGTTATTTAATTTACTTTTTTTTTTTTACAAAGAAGGAATACCAGCAGTAGTTTACTTTGGATAATTCTGCTAAACAGCTGGACTTTGAGGAGATTATGTAAGCTGAACTAATTGCCAAACTTCTGATGCTTGTTCCTTGCTAGCCATAATTTAATTCAATATTAAAGTTTCTGGCTTTCACCCCTAGTTCCACATGATCTGTGCTTTGTGTAGGGCCAGGGATGGTGAGTAAACAGTAACTATGGTAATTCTGAAACTCCTCTGTTCCTATGCCAGCCATTCAACCCATCTGCCTCCTAGGTGCATATTAGAGTTGCCCTAAGGCTATTCTGACTTATGCCTGCTTGACTCCCACAGGAATATTCACATAGCTGGGAAGAATGAGACTGTCATTGCTGCACAGGTTTTATTTATTGTTTCAGGGTAGTATTTATGCTGGACATATTTCACATTTATTTTGAAAACAAAGGTTTTCAAAAGTGGTAATTTCTTAAAGAAATCAGACATGGTTAAAAACATGGGAGTTACACAACTTGTTAGAGCCCAGTATATTGGAGATATCCAACTCTATACATAAGCTGCAGTAATTATAGCAATGGGAAAAGTGGGAAAAGCACCCATGTGATAAGGCACCAGCTGTGAACAGTTCGGTGGTCTACAAAAATGCTCCTACTTTTGCAACCACTAGCGGAGTGACCGGGGGGGTGAGCGAAAATCATCATAAGAAATCTGAACAGAAATGCAAACACAGACCCAGGCACAGAGGCACATTTAGACTATTTAAGACTGTGACTTTTTCCAGCATATCAAAATGACCGTCCTACACTGTTCCGGTGAGATCTACTGTGAAAGTTCAACATTTGATCAGCCCCAGAAGGTCTCGCCTGGTGCCTGTGGTGGAAGTATGTGAGCAGAGTTAAGTCACTGTATCAAATCCGAAGAAAGTTTTTCACAGGAGAAAATAACTGCATTCTTGATTCCCATTGCTATTCTTAAAGAAACTAATGTTTCAGTCACAGCTGGAGCTCAGCTTCTTTCTTTTCCTGGCCCTTGGGAGAGTCACAGGCAAGCCCTGCAGAAGTGTGCTGACATCAATGGAGCAATTTAGCCTAATGAAACGAGGGGACTCCCGAAACCAAAACAGCAGTGGGGTAATCTACATGTTAAGCAATGCCAGCATCATGTCTTGTCACCGAGGGTCTCCTTGCCATAACTGGCTGTGGCAGAAATCTCAGCATGTGTACAAGACAGGATTAAAGGGCTAATGATTAGGATGTCCTATGCAGATATGCAGGGCTGTGGAATAAGATTTTCACTATCCCAAATAAATTCCATAATCTGCAAAAAATCCAGTCCACTCCTTATCCGACCTCTCCTCCAAACAGTGGGTTATCAGAATTTGAAACTCTGTTTCAAAGGACGCTTGTGAGAAATCAAAAAGAGATCCTGGAGACCCTGTCTGTGGCTTGAGTATTTTCCCCATAGCTTGATTCGAAATCATTCATTCCACAGAAAAAAAAAAAAGTGACCAACATTTGGGAAAAATGTCAGTAAAAGGACAGAGTACCAAATTCCCCCCTCTGCCTGATAAGAAAGTCACATTCATTACTTCATTACAACTTGCCTTTATTTCTATTCACTAGAAACTTGTCTGCCATTAATTATTAACTAGAGCATTAAAAGGCCAAACTAGGTCTGCAGAAAGAATCCTTGCACTGGATCATGTAGCATGTTCCCACCTGATTCAGTGGATCAGGTACCTCACCTCCAAGATTCACCGCAGGCTCCATCAGAGCACCAGTGCCTTTGCCTGGATGCCTCAGCCTGGTGCCTGTCTCTCGTGTCTGCAGCGAGCAAACCCATGTGAGGCACCAGCAGGCAGGTCAAAGACCAGGCTCAGGAGAAGAACAGTGCAATCACTGACTTATCCACTGGAAACCAGGAAAGCTGTTTCTTAAAAGTCACCTTTAATGTAATTGGTGCTAATAGGTACTCAAAAGAGAAAGACACCATATTTGCTCTGTAACCTTGGTGGTTCTTTGAGCTACTGTAGTTACCATGGATCTCCTGTCTGTTTTTTATCTCACAATTTATCTGTGGCCTCCATTCTTCAGAGCTCTCAAAAAGCTGGGTGAGGTACACAGAGGACCTGTGAATGCTGGCAGGACCCCTTGAGAGGTGATGTGCACAGCGCTGGAAGATCCTGCTGGCTACATCCTCTGTTCTCAGACTGATGTGCAAGCTGACCTGCAGGAACTGCAGTAAGCAACGGTACGGTTCATGCTTACACTAATAAATATGAATTCATCTCAGGAGCCGATGATAGCAGATAATAGGACTCCCCAAAACAACAACCAACTTGAATTCAAACTATTTATCAACAGATTGGTGACTTTGTTTACTAATGATATAAAGGGCTCCACCTCACATTTTGATCCTAATATATCTCAGTGCGGTGTCCCTGCTTCACATTTATGCATGTGGTGGATCTATTTTCCATGCACCTGCTACTACCACTAAGTTTCACTGATGAGCAGAGGCAAAGATTTCCTCTTCTGAACCGTTACTGAATTACATTTATTTTCTTGTGTTTTTCACTCGTCTCTCTTGAAGAGATCTCAGGTTCACAGTCTTTATGCCTGAGTGATCCACGGAGCCCCATTTCCTGTGCATTTCAGTGCTCCAGGTAACAAAAGTCGTCTCTCTCTGGTCTCTGAAGTGGAAAAGATAACTGTTCCCTTCAGAAAGAAACCCCTTTTTGTTCTTACTTTATTACTTAGGACTAACGACATTATGAAGGGTTTGCTGTTGTGTCTCTGTTCGTGCTGCTGGGGTGTATCGCAGGGTGCATTCACAGGCTTTTCGCTACACTCCCAAGCAAACGTGCTCTTTACAGCATCGCTTTGGGCTGCATGGCACATGCCACATTTCAGGCAAAATCTTCATTACTTTTGTAAGACTCTGTGTCCTCAGTTGTCCAGATGACTCTTCCCTGGTTGGGGAGGATTACCCTGACAACCTCAAGGGTGGGTTTTACAGAGCAAAGGGTGCAGCTCTCGCCTCTGCATCTGCCTAGGGCAAGAGTTATCTCCAATTCACTGCTGTCTGGAATTGCGTGTTATTGATTCCTGTAAATTGTCTTATTTGTCTGAGGGCTGCCCAGATGAACAGCAGACGCTTGAGAACTCTAAATAAGAGTCAGCCACAGAGTTCAGAGATTAATCTGTCCCTTTGGGGTGCTGAGCAGCCAGCAATCCAAACAGCTTGTTGTAAGAGGCTTAACAATGCAGAACAGCTGATTTCAGATTCATCCATTGAAAACATATATTCATGTTGTTGGATGTTGGAATAATGCTAAATCACTTTAATCTAAACCACATTTGAATAAGACTCCCACAGTTTAAAGGGCACTGAATTAATCTTGTGAATAACGGAGTTGCCTTGTAAAATGCATTTGTGTGATGTTTTAAGAAACTTATAAGAAACTTGACTGTGAAAGGGGCAGCTCTTTGAACTCGTAAACCCTCACTGCTCAGAAATATATAGCTCCTTGAACACCAGTCTAAGCACAGCAGAGTTTGAAAAAAACGTTTCTCTGCTCTCCCGTATTTTAATGTGCTCATCAGTGAATATTTATGTACAAAGCCTGTAGTAGGCGCAGTCGTCATTTCTCAGCTGTCTCCAATTGGCAGATCGATGAAAAATTTGGTGTGCTCCCACTCAATTGAAAAAAGTAACTAACAGGCTGCTAGGTCACTTTCTCTCAAAGTTAATCCATCATTATCACCTGAAGTGCATTACTTTGAAGACTGAAGAAGGTCCATATTTCAATTTAAATTATGCCTAACAGGTATAAGCTTGACATTTTCAGTTCCCACTAAGGCTTAAAGAGCTGACAACATTTTATTTTGCCGAGAATATATCTTTTCCTCCTCAAGGACTTCTATACAAAGACCTAGCAAAAGGCATGCCTTTATGCTAACCAGAGACAAGTCTACTTAGTTATTCAGAAATGCCTTTGTTCTGTAGGGCTTTAAATTATAGTTGTGTTAGAAAGATTTTTCCTTTTTTTGTTAAGTCATGTTGTTGTTGTTGTTTTTACCCTGCTAGTAGTCAAAATCCTCATGATCTTGGAAAAGAAGGATGATGCTGGTGGATAAGATACCTGTTTTGCTTGGGAAGGAAATTCAGGAATATGGTTTTGCAGCAGTCAGATGGGCTTCAGCCTGGATCTGTCATCTAGCAGTGATAAAGGCATGCAGTAGCCCCTTTCAGGTGAAATATCAGAAATTATCTCTATGGAAATCCTTTCAGAGGTGTAACACGGGTTCTTCAAACTTCTTGGGGACCAAGTCTTAATCTGTGTGGACATCAAGACTGCTCAAATACAGAAGGACAGGAACATTGCTGGTACCCTACACCCAGAAGGCATTTGGAGAGGGATCCCCCTTTACCAGAATGTTTTCAGCCCTTCCTTGCCTTTTCCCCAAGGCACACGTATGCACAAATGCATGTCAGGCGTAATACAGTTGCCAAAGGTTGAGAATGTCAGGTTCAGTCAGGTCTCAAGAACCTGCAGATGTTTCAAATCAAAATGTTACCCAATAGGAATAATGAGGTGTTTGAGAGAATATTTTGATCTTTGCCATTTGAATGGGAAAAATTATCTTTTCTCTGCTCTGGGCATTCTCTTCATCTGAGCATCTTCAGCTCAAGCCCCTTCCCATAAGTTATCCGGAGAAGAAAGCTGGTGATTCTTCTGTATGGCAAAGATAGGTATAATTTACTACCTTAAAAAGTGTCCAGATACACAGTAAGGTAGTCTGAACAACAGTGGAGTGGTCTGTTTCCAGTGCTGCTGGGCCAGGGTGCAGGCACCGGTCATGGTATGTACCCCACAGCACCAGGCAGCAGGTGCTGAGCTGCCCGTGGCAGGAGGAAATCTGAGGAAATGTACTCCCAGATGCACTTTATTTCACCTTGGGTACAGTGAAAGCATGTCTTGCAGCAACCAGATGGACTCCAGTCTGGATCCATCATGTAGGGAAGATGGTAGCTCCTTTTCAGAGAAAGGAAGGAGCTGCAGCTGTTAAAGACCTGCTGCATGGGAGAAGGTGGAAAGCATTTTTACACAGCATCCTGCTCTTCCTGGGAGAGTCACAGAATCACAGAATCACAGAATCACAGAATGTTAGGGATTGGAAGGGACCTTGAAAGATCATCTAGTCCAATCCCCCTGCCGGAGCAGGAACACCTAAATCAGATCGCACAGGAACGCATCCAGGCGGGTTTTGAATGTCTCCAGAGAAGGAGACTCCACAACCTCTCTGGGCAGCCTGTTCCAGTGCTCTGTCACCCTCACTGTAAA